>ML812695.1:0-16889 GCA_009831015.1 Picea engelmannii
TGATATGGAAACTAAGTTCTTCTTTAAGCCTGGTACATAGAGTATGTCCTTCATCTTTATTGAGTTTTCTAAATCTAGCTTGTAGTTTGATTCTCCCACTCCCTTGATGGGATATTGGTAATCATCTCCAAGTGTCACTTTCTAAGAAAACTTCTTTTCTGAAATACAAGAGAGAGTATTTCTCTTACATGTCATGTGCTTTGATGCACCACTATCAATGAGCCATGTGTCCTCTCCAGGTGTTACTGATCCTGAGAGGGCCGAGATCAAGACACGGTCCTTGATCATCTTTGTAGGTGGTTCTTCATCTTCGACTATGTGGGCATGTTGCCTCTTATGTTTCCTCTTGTATTCTTCTCGTCTAACTGGACAAGAATTCGCCTTGTGTCTCATCTTATCACAATGATAGCATTGTATAGATGAGAGATCTCTTTCCTTGCGTTGTCCTTTCTTCTGAAATCTCCTTGTATGAGATTCTTTGTTATTGGATTTTTTTTATGGTTGAGGCTCTCTATGATTCTCCCTTTTGAGGTAGGGTTTCTTCCTTCCTCCTTTGGTGTAGGTGGCTAGGGCTTGATCATCATCCCTAGCTAGTAGCGCTTCACGATTCGCTACTCTTGTTTCCTCTTGGATGCATTCTTCACATAGGTTGTCGAACTTTAGTTTCTCCTTTCTGGCACATATCGTCTTGATGAAGGCATCCTAAGGTCTTGTAAGACCATTTAATGCCATCATTATGAGTTTGTCTTCGTCTATGGTATCTCCAATAACTTGTAGTTGTTCTTTGAATTTCGATATTCTGGAGAAGTATTCCTGAATCACTTCTCCTTTTTGCATCCTTGTATTCTTCAGTTGAGTTCTAAGATTCATATTCTGGTTTATAGTCTGGTCAAATCATCAAACATTTATTTCGAGGTCTTCTTGGATGACACATAAGGGATCATATGGTCCTTGATTGAATCTACAATGATTCTTTTAGCCCTTATTGTGTCCTTTTGATGCTTTGCCTTTTCTGCAGCATCTTCGGGTTCCGATAATTCTTCCTTGATGAATCTTGCTAGACCATTCTCTTCAAGAATGAGTCCAATCCTATACTTCCAGGCATGGAAGTTTTCCACTCCTTCTAACTTGTCAACAAGCTTAATGCTTGCAGACATATTTACCTGGAGATAGGAAAATGATCGAAAAATGAAAGTGCTCAGAATCAAAATTTGAACTTACCAGGAGATGTGATTTGCTGAGGCGAGCTGCCTGGTGTGCTTGGATCTGAGAAAATCCAAATTTTTCCCCTTCAAATCTAATCTGCGGATTTCTGGACTGGTGCTTCTAGTACTTCTGGTACTCTGGTACTTCTAGTACTTCTGGTACTAGTTCTCTGGTACTTTTGGTACTTTTGTGAAACTAGTGTTTCAATTTCTGAGAGATCCAACCACTGAAAAGGTGCGCTGAAGGTGCCAAAATGATCCTTGGGGGAGGGCGCAACTTTCTAGGTGGTTTTGAAGATGAAAAGCTTCACTTTTGAAAAACCCTAATTTGCAGGTACTGCAACAATGACGTTTTTCCTCTTGCGAAATATGCTTCCTTCAGGTTGGCTCTGATACCATGTTAAAGTTCATTCCATTATTATAGTTCTTTTCATTTCAATAGATAACAGCAACATAAGAACAAGATCACTGAGAAATACACATTCACAAGAGACACAACATTTATCCTGGGAAACCCTCTAGAGGAAGAAAACCTAGCAAAACTTCCTTAATATAAATAGCCATTACAATGCCAAGAGATCTTATGGTAAAACAGAAAGTCCTCTCCCAAGATATGCGCCACTCTCTCTCTCCTTTGCCGGTAACATATCAGAACTTGTCTCTTGAACTGAGCAAGTGAGTTATGTTCAAATGAGGCACTAGCCTCCTTTATTTATACAATTTCTGGCACGTGTGAAGTGTCTCTTCACTGGCAGGGTCGACCTCTCCATCTGGGTGGGTAAACCCACCTTTATGATATTTCTGGGTCTTCTTATTAACCGTTGGGGCCGACTTCTTATTTTGCCTATTATAATTGTCTATTGACCAATCCGCAAAAGGGGATTTGGTCCTATTACAATATCTGACATGATCAATCCACAATGGGGATTGATCCTATAAATAAAATATCATTAATAATAAGAATACTCTTTGTAGTTACATTATTTTAACATGACTCACCCAGTTTTTCGAAGACCAGTTGCAACTCATCTTTGACCTCTGCAGGGATATGGTGGATCAGGAATATTGCCAAAAGAATATGGAAATTAGAATTGGTAAACTCTCTGACCATATTTCTGGTTCGCAACAGAGAATAATTGTTCATGTCTATCCAGCTCCTCCCCATCACCATGGCAGTGAGAATTCACCTAGAGAATGATGACCTCCTAGTTATGTTCCATGAATTTCCCTTATGAATCAGCCTATGGTTTCTTTTTGTTTCAATTTTTTTCAGTTGATAGACAATCTACTATATTTAAACATTTCAAATTTTGGCCATTCAAGCAACCTCTTTTTGAAACTTAAGTTCTGGTGTCGGAGCTAGTCTCCTTTGTTGGCATTTTTGGCATCAAGACAATGGTTATGTACTAGTTTGGTTTCAATTAACAGAAGGTAAGAAATTTCTATCTAAAATTTTTTTTTAACATAATTAAGATTTACCCTAAAGAATCCAAAGAAGGAAAACTTAAGTACAAAAAGGATTACTTAAGTAAAACAAGACTTGTTGGACTCTTTATTGAAGTTTTGAGAATTCAAATTACAAAGGGATTTTATAAAACTTCAACACTATGTACTAGACTCTAGGCTACTTGCATTATTGAATACTTTCTTTGTTTTTATTCCAATACATGTTCCCTGGCTCTTAGCTTTGCTAGAAAATGAACTAGTACAATCCCGAAACTTGCTATTCCAAATTTCCAAGTGCCAAAAACATCAAACCAACAAACCTCCTAACATTCACAGGCTCAACTATTTATAACCCTTCCAACATTCCACCTTCCAGGATAACTTGAACTCTAATTGTCTTCCAAGAATTGGTTAATCCAGTCCAATCATTGTGCATTAGAATCTGCATGAACTTGTTGATCATTGGTCATGATTGTACATGGTGGTTTCGTTAATTACATCTATTGACAACCTTTATTTTCAAGGACTTTGCTTTGCATGTCAATGAGAATTTTATCGGTCGTCGGCCTTGCTGACAAATCACTTGTTAGTGACCTCCTTGTCTACAATTTCTTTTTTTCAACAATGTTCTCAACAACTCCTTTAGCAACGAAACCTTGTACACAATAACATTGTTGGTAGAAACCTTATTAACAAATTATTTCTTAACGAAAAACTTGTTGACAATAAATTTGTCGATAAAACCCTTATGAACAACAACTTCATTGATAAAAAGATTAACATCGATGGTTTCATTAGTAAAAATCTTATCAACAACTCTTTTCATAAATAACTTGTTGATAATGACTTTCATCAAACATAACCCAATGTTTATAGCTATTTCATTTTGGTACTTCATAATCCATTTCAAATCAATGATTATTTTTTAATTATTTAAGTTGGATGAAAGCCAAAATTAAATTGTTTGTTATGGATTATATTGTCTTCCACTTGGGGGAACGGTTGAATAGGTCCAACAATTATCTATTCTTATAAAGTGTTGTGTGGCAGCGTAGTCCCTACATCCTAAGTTCTAAAATGGAAAATCCAATGACTACATTGGCATAGTCACACGGATAGCATGCTCCTAATTAATATTTTTGTTCTCACACTTAATGTTTAACTTACTACTACATGATTAGTTATCTTTCAATCTGAAAATTAACATTCAATTAACATTTACAAAGTGATTAGTTATACGAGTGGTACTAAAAGATTCATCAATCTTAACTAGACCGACTGGAATCAATCTAAAAACTATTCATAAGAATTCATTTACCATTAACTAACTCATTAGGAATACTCACACTTTACCATATACTTCCCCAAATTAGGACCTACAATTTTAATCATGGAATATAACTATGGCATGGATTCTTTTACGTTTTAATTCTTCTTACAAAAATTTTGGGTATGCATATCAATATTAACCTATCTAAACTATGATAAATTATCAAATTCTCTAAATTGATTTTATCGCAAGGATACTACTAATCTATCCTTAATTTAAAATATCTTCGGGATGAGGTTTAACCCTTAGATTAACTACTGCGCATAATTGTGTATAGCTCAATTTCTAAAGATATCATGTCACCATCTTCGGGAAAAGATAAATTAGTTAAGCAACAATTAGGATTATTTTTAAATTAAAAGTATCTAGTATTGTGTCAAAGTTTTAGTAGGATGCAAAGGGGTTTGGGTTTCGAAAGAGTTCCAGAACACTAGAAAACCTAAAATGCACAGTATCCATGAAATATTTTGCCGTCATATAATTTCACATCATCAATTAAAAAAGTATTTAGTTGTTACAATGAGACCATGTGTCAGGCAATGAGACAAGGTGTTGGCGAACACAACTAGGATCCTCATTTCTTATCTTCTCAATCCTAGTCAGTGCATCCCTATTCAGGTCAGGAGACCCTCCCATCGGCAAGTTTATTTTGCACAGAATTTCTAATGTGGTGCTCTGTCTGTGGAATGCAAGTTTTTAGAAAGTTGAGATTTGTAAAGCGATGGTAGTAGTAGTTTCAATGGGTGTTTTTATGAAACATACATTGAAACATAGAATCTATAGAAATAGATTCTACTGACTGTTTATAAGCAATAGTGTTTTGCAAAGAAGATAAATAAATTAATCACAAAGAAGAATATTATATACATCCTACAAATAATAAAATCTTGTTAATTTCAGCGTATATTGTTGAATAGGTCATCCAATGCACTGTATAGAGTTGCAAATGTCCTTGGACTTTCAACAGAACCAAGTAGAATATATGTATGTTTAATATTTGGGTCCCCATAGAAACGTGAATTTGTATCAATTCGAGTTACCACAATGTTTCCCTCTAGAGATAGTCCAATAAATACACCTACACTCAAACAAGAAATGGGTTGTAGAGCTATCAAAATCAAAAAGTGATAAAAAAGAGTCCATCTAAAATGATGAAGCAGAGGATGTACAAAAAAAATTAGATAGACTTTGGCTAGCTACTATAACGGTAGGAGAATAATTCATTTAATATAAAAGCAAGGATTCAAAGCTACAGGAAAAAATTATAGTTTTCCTATAAGCATATAATTTGGAATTTCACATATTACTTCTCCCACACATTCTTATTACTTTTCATGGTAGTTGTACAAAATTATCATTATAGTCAAAGCATGTTGCTCTCATTTTAGAATTTTTTCAGTGTAGCTAAAATTGCATAATGAATATCCTCTAAAATGTGTTCTAGATGAAGTAATAAAGCCAAATCAGAATTTGAACATTTCTTAGAATTGTATCTGTAACACTAGTGAATCTAGCATTACTAGCTCGAAGATATGCCAGATGAACAATAATGGTCTTTTCACTGAAAACCTTCGCATATTGTAGAAATTCTAACTGGATCCTCGTAGTTCGTACGACTACATCTAGAGCATAAAACTATTTCTAATTCAAACATGGGTTACTTAGGGTAAACTACCATCGGTCTAAACAACTAAATTTCGTGCACTAAGTGTCTAAATTAATGTTCAACAGTTGTGGAAATTGGAGATGAAGTTTGAGAAGGTGGAGCAAGATGGAATAAGGGCAATGTCTCGACTTGTCTTAATATGTTTAGTGAGTAGTTTGTGCCCTCACCAACCTGGATATCAATACTCCAGAGATTATTGGTATTTATGGATAAATGATTTGAATCCATGGCAGGACTCATGTTATCCGGGTGGTCAAGAAACCAATCAATTTCTGAGCCATAAAATTGTTCCATGGGAGAATCAACTCCCATGTTCATTGAGTTGTTTAATCACTCATCACTTATTATTATTTATCTGCCTTAGTCTGGCCTCATTCCCTAAGAGGAACATATGACCGTTTTTTATTTCTCATCATGGTTAATTGCAGGAACCTTGTCGAATATTTGAAATTATTTTCATCATTATCGATGAATATTTGCATATATATATTGGCATTAAATCTCATCTAGGGTATTAATCGATAGAGGACGGTGATCAATTTCCAGTTCTGAAGAATCAACAGAGTCAGAATGAAGCACATCTAAAGTTGAATCAGTACTCGTACTATACCTGCAACATTATAATGGCAGTGGCAGCAATAGTATTGAAGGAAGGTGTAGATTCTTAAAAAAAAAGGAAAGAAAAATCCATGTGACCATTACAATATTTTTAATGAAGATCATAAAGTGGGAAGCATATTGAAGAATAAACTTCCTTCCTTGTGGTCCAAGTCCAGGGGAGTAGGTAAAATTGAAATCCATTTATTTTCCATTTTAGTTTATTAGCATTACCCTCCCAAGTTACTTGCCACAAATCTCATCCATCCCATCCAATGCATAGTGTAGATTGTACCTAAAAAACACCCACCCACATTGCATGTAGTTATCACTATAACAATTTCTGTGAGAAATCCAGTTTCCAGAATTTAGCGAGATGCTAAACTGATGTAGAGTCGTGATAAATTGGAGAGCGGGGCCATATCTAGCAAAAGGAGGTTAAGTCTAGAGGAAATGCAGAGTTTATGGGACCCGATGGGTCACATATTGCGGGCGCTACAGATCAATGGTCAGGGATCATTTTGGGCAAAGAACTTGCATGGAGGATATTTCTCGAAAGCGGGCCGAAAATCAAACCGTAGTTTCGGGTCGGGACCACGTGGCGCCACATGGTGAATTTCGGGGCAATAAGTAGTCTACCCCAAACCACTTTGATTCGCCCCCAAAATCAGGAAAGTGTATATAAATGGGTGGACCCTTGTCATTTTTTATGTTTTTTCAAATCACTGGAACGTTGGAAGTTGGTGTGATCGCTCCATTCGAACTAAAGCTCAACAGTGCACCAAACTCATGTGTTTTCTTCTCATTCACAGGTATTTTTCATCACCTCCATGGACCCTGTCATCATGTCAGTATAAGAAAAAGATCTCACATCAAACGAAGAAGCCCTAATTGACAGAGATTCATATGTGTTCAACACTGAATTAACTATCTCGCCCATATCCGTGTCCAGAGATAATTTGTCAGATAATGTAGGAAAACAGATACCCTTTCCCGAAGCAGTCCAGGCCTCCATAGTCCCTTATGTCGTTGAGGTTTCATTCCCTTTCCCGGAATTCATAGGTTGGTGCGCAGAGCAATACTCACAGGAAGAGAAAGTCGTCTTAAATAAACTAGGGTCAGATGTCTTGTGTAGAGTAGATATCTCGTCAATTCGATACGCCATCAGCATACCATATTCCCCCTCTGTAGTGTCTGAACCATTCGAGGAAGAAACGATAATTACGATTTACAGGGAATGTCCCCCCAAAGTCAAAAGCCTATTTTTGCAAACAATTGTCAAACTAGAGCATTTTTCCAAGAGTTTGTCCCTGCCAATAAGTGTGAATATCATGGTTATTGAAGTCCAATGGGTATGTTCCATATTCGGTTAGATTTTAGATTTGGATAATGACAAGTATGTGATAGAGGTCATGTTAGGTTTTCTGTTAGAATTTTTCCAGTCAGATTCCAGCCAGTCAGTTTACATCTGCTTTGATAGATTCATAGCTGATAATATACACAAGAAATTAGTGAATTTCCAGTCACTAAAACATTTAAGATATTACACATATCTGTTGAAGACCTTACTGGAGACCAACAAGAGAGAGTTCCCTGAAGCAGCATTCATATCAACTGAATGCAAAAGAATCACAATGCTCATCTTTATCAACAAGGTCATGTCCAGGGTTTACAGCCTGATCTTCAACACCAGCCTGACAAGAGTCCTAGATGACATGAAAAATTATTTTCATCCAAATCCAAAAAACAGAGTGGGGGACTAGGTGGTGTTCATGCATTCTGCAGTAATCTAGGTATATGGTTGTCAGTAAGCCCCCTATCTTCGACCTATTTTTCTAACACACAGATTTTTTCCCTGGAGTTTATTAGGCAAAGAATCATCTCAGAGACAAAACATTTCCTGAAACTACACAAGGCATCCAACCTCAAATTCCATTTCATCATAGGACCCTTTGTTGTAAAAACTAGATCATGCTTATCTCAAATTCAAGCCAAACTCAAGGAGTTTGGGTTTGCACAATTACAGGGAAGAAGATATGATACACATCAGATCATATCCAAGAGAAGACTGGCGAACAAGAAGGCCCCCTATGAGCATGAACATGTTGAGGGTTTTGAAAAATTGGCAAATTTAGAAACCTGTGCTGATATGGAAGCCATATTGCAACCTGCTCAAACACAACAAGTGGGGCCAACCCTATAGCAGACTTAGACATAGAAAACTCTTCAAAAGTTGATAGTTTGAATCCCCAAGGTAAGTGTTTATAGAAAAAGGAGCAGTTCAGAGGCCTTGGGCATCAACGGTCAGCAAACCATCCCCAAAAATATGAAGATCACACAATCCCCACAGATAGTGGATCTAGAAGATGAGGAACCTAAAGAACAAGTAAATATGGATATGGTGGAGAGTGGCATCAACAATGTAGAATTTGAGAAAGGGAGCAAGCTCCAAAGTGAAGGCAGTTCAAGAACCTTCAGCAGCAAAAAGCACATCTTTGATAAGGCAGCTGGACCAGCCTATCAATCTAAAGAGGATTTGGCAAAGCAGTATGCTGAGAAGGGAAACTTGGCTATGAATGAAATGAGGGAGTTAATCCCTGAAGTAGAAAGTATATCTCAACAGAAGTCTTCTCTGTTCACGGTGAGAGATGTAAAGAAGAAAACATTCAATATAGCAGTTGCATATTAGGATAAAGTATATGAAATCAAGATGAAATATGAGAACACCAATGCTCCTGACAAAGTGAAATTCCATAGGAATACAAGTGACATGTTGTATTCAGATTACTTGGGCCTAAGCCTGAAGAATTAAAAGCTGACAACTTATGCACTTAAGTTGGAAGGGTAGTTGAGGCAAGAGAAAGCATCCAGCAGAGCTTGGAAAACTCAAGTCAAGAGGCTAGAATCTAAAGGCCCTCAGGGAGTGAAATCCTCCTTAGAAGAAAAAGACAAGTTGATTCAAAGCTTGAAGAAAAAGTTGAAGATGCCTTCCACAGAGAATCCACAAACAACAGAACTGGTTGCTCTAGAACAGGAGAAGGAGGCATTTTGACAAGAAGCATTGAATTACAAGGCAAAATTATTACAACTTGAGCAAGAAAAAGTGAATTGGTCACAAGGGCAGACAGAAGTATCAAACATGGCTATTGTTGTACCTTCTACTGTAGAAGCTGGGCCAAGCACTGAAGGACTGGTTCAGGCTATGTCCCAAGTCATTATGAAGGTGGGAGAGATCAAAGGTCTAAAGGAAGATATAGAGAAGTTGCAGCAAGAAATGAAAACAAAAGATGAAAGAATGGCCCAGTTCCAAAAGGATAATTAAGCTTTGAAGGAAAGAGTAAACAAGCTTAAGACAAGGTTGAGAGGCAAAGGGATGTTGCAGGGAGCCAAACACATCATATGGGATTCTATTACTACTAAAGCTTCCAAGTTCAGAGTGTATTTAAATTTCATCAATGACAAAGATAGCACGGCCATCATAGCCAGAAGCAAGTGCACTATTGTAAATGAGACCCTAGTGAAGAAACCCTCAGAGTGGGCCAAAAATGCTATAAACCTGTTGAATTCCATCCCCATTGCAGAACTTCAGACCATTGGGGTCAAAGACAGGACCACATTGATCATCTGGGTTAGGATAGTCATTCCCAAGCATAAACTGCTAAAATCAGTCCAAACCAAGGCCATACAGATGGAGTAGAGTATACAAGAATTCAAGGATTTGTTTGAAGAGTTGTTCATGAAATACCTCCCAACATTTTTGGATGGAAAAGGGAAATTGTATTATCAGGAGGAATACAACTCCTGCCTCGCCCAATGCAGAATGATCACTCCAAGTTTGAAAGTCTAGAGGAAAACTTGAAAGGAGCCACCCTGGTAAAATGTTTGACCACAGATTTTGAGATCTTGAATCAGTTCAAGATAGTGAAGGTCAAGTTGTCAGCCATGACTTATGCATATTGCATTGACCTAGAGATCCTAATCAAGGAAATGATGGACTACGAGATCCCTTTTGACTTGCAGTGGAAGGAGATAGTGTGGTTGGGCAAGATAAATTGCAGTTTCCAAGGAACGAGTAAATAGCCCCCAAGTGTCACCAAATTAGCAGTTTCGACAGAGGACCAAAGTAGGACAGACGGAAAAGACAAAAGTTGAGAAGTCAGAGAAATCGTCCGTTAGTTTATGAAATGTTTTTTGATTAATCATTGTAAATCGGTTCACATACCGAGACTTTCAGTTGTAATTATTATAATCAGTTTTAGAAGCTGAAATGTTTTAGTTCAGCTATTGTAAACGTTTTCTAATTGAAGGAACTTGAATTGTATAAATATCAGAAGTTCCAAATGCATTAGTGTCGGAAGAAGTGTAGGGGCATCTCATTAGTTGTATAGAACTCTATTGTAATTTTCTGAAGTTGAATTGAATACAAATGCATAAGCTTTTGAAGTCTCTATGAAAATATTCTAATGGTGGTGATATGACTTTTGTCTCCTCTCTTTGTATGTATTTCCTATGTTTCTAATCCCATTTACATTATCTTCTGTTTAAATTGGATAGTTTAAAGGCCCTGAATTCATCTTGTGATGCTCTTGGCTTAAGTAATTTAAATTGTGTGAATTTCTTCCTAACTAATTCAGAATTCATTTCATTAATGCTATGATGCAGTTATTTGTTTTTCTCTTTTCCTCTTACACTCTGCAATTTTCAATTTAAAACTTAGATTCGTCGCCTCATTTAGCCTTTATCCTCTGGAGAGTTTTATTGACCAGTTAGTGTGTTCATTAATTTTCATAATTTCGACTCCATAGCCCTGAGTGTCCCTCCCCTTCCTCACCATCAAATTTATAAAAAAAACCCAAAACAAACCAAAACCTAGCCATTGATTGCCAAAGAAACACCAAGTGACACAAGAGAGCCCTATCTGAGCTGAGAAGGATAGTACACAGCTCTAAAGTTGGTTGAAATTGTTATCTCTTTCGTTTGTTTATCAGCCGAACAAATTTACAAAGTGGTAACATTCTGGCATCGTTGTCGGGGATCGAAAGTGAAATCTTACCTGGGAAAAGAAAGACTTAAAGCTTCAGATTTGATTCCTGAGGGTGACAGTGAAGCAAACACCTTATTGGATGAGACTATTTTTACCCTGGCGACTCCATTACCAAGAGATCAGTAGCACCAAGTAATTTGAGCAAGAAATTCTGGCTCCCAAGATAATTCACACCAGGAAAAACCCAGACCCAGAAGTTGCAATCCCTCTGTTTGATCCTGAGAAAACTGTACACAAAATAAAAGAAAATCCCATAAGCTCAGTCTTGTATTTGGACAAGTATTTATCCTTTCCCAAAGATGGAGTAACAAGAGTTGAAGATATTGAGTTTGATGTTAAATTCGAGCAAACTTTGTTCAGAACTAAATCAAAGTCTTGTTTGAGCGAAACTATATTCGACGAGAAAAGGTTCAAATATTTGATTTTAGCTGCATCTGCGAAGCCTATAGTGATTCATACTCAAAACCAACAACCACTCCAACCCCTCATAGCAGCCATGGCAGTTATATTTCCCCCCCTTGTACTTATTGCTAAGTTACATGATTTGCCTTGGGAGTATAATCTAAGGATCAAACTGTATGATGTTGAAGGCAGTGTGTCAGCCTAGAAACATCTAGACTGGTTCAATGATTTTATAGACTTGGAAGAAGTGGATATTGAAGATGCAAAAATGAGGTTGTTTTCACAAAGTCTTGCAGGATAAGTGAGGAAGTGGTTCAGAGCTCTTCCAGCAGCTAGTATCATAAATTTTATGGCCTTTGAAACCAGTTTTCTTGCAAAATGGGGCGACAAGAAAAATCCCCTTCAGTTGTTAACTCAGTATAAAAACATGAGGAGATCACCTAATGAAACATTTACCTCTGTCGTTTGTTTATTAATGGAACAAATTTACAAAGTGTTAACACATGTGATAAATCTCATCCATCCCATCCACTACCACCAGGTGTAGAGTGCACCTCGCTTCTCTAGGTGAAACAATGATAAAAGTATCATGGCTAATCGATATTGATGTTTATGTAACAATCTATGTATGGTAATAGCAACTCATTTTAGTTACCAAAAACACCCTTAAAATCATCCATTTGTATACGAGAAAATCTTGATCTGACCTACACTGTCTTCCTGGTCACAAAGGTGTTATGAATTTCCCATGGCTAGTAACTGATTCAATACAAATTCAAACCCTGTACTAACCTTCTGGCTCCTAAAACACGCTTCTCATTATTTAGAGTAAATTTTATATGAATTCACAGCAGGAAACCTTGATATCTGCCAAATTTGGCAAGCACTTTGATCGCCAAAATCTAGGTCGGAGATAGAGTGGAAAGTGTCAAATATTCACTGGCCTGCTAATTAATTAATTATCAAGATGTTTCCTTAGAGCACTAGATTTCAAAATATCATGCATTAATGCTTCAAATTATCGATGAATTTCTTTGATTTTCGAAGAACAGACCCTTGGATTTCACAATTTTGAAACCTTGAATAGAAATTGTACTGAATTCGTTAAATTATCAAGGAAAGAAAAGAGGTAGAATACAGAAAAATACAGACCTTTGAGAGTAAGGATTGAACATGGAGGAGGTCCAACAATAATTGTTGGCTCCTGCGTGAAAATCTCAATTTAATGTCCTCCTGAGAAATGCATAATCCACTGATTGCAGTGCCAATGACGAATTCCTCAAGAATCTGAGGAAGCGCCAGCCATGATCACGCAAACCCTGAATCAGTGATGGATCAAATATAAATAGATACCTTCTGTGTGCATCTTTCAACGTCAATGATTTTATTTTTTATAACTAACGAATAATGCTGCCATTTTTTTATATATTTTTATATGTATATGGTAATATAAGAATATCCTTAAGAGTACCTCCAAGTGGAGGAGTAGGCCACAAATATATCAGTGTCGATGGGTCCATGAAGCCATCGGTACTACATGCACACAGATTAATTACTACCACGTCATTCAACAAACTTCCATCAGGCCCGAGTGGGGGAGTAGGGAACAGCTTTAACGATTGATGACCACGTTCAAAACAAATCCATAACTAGTAAATTTAAATGGTGATCAGTACAACCAACGAAATGAAGATAGAAAAGGTCTGACATGTGTTATCGTTGTTGATTATGGATCAAAGTCTGTATTGAACTGTAAATGTAAATATTAGTTAGATTTTAGGTATTCACGTACTATTTTACAACATACATTAGCCAATTCATATGGATATTGAAGAATTTATATCCCATATTTACCTTCTTTGATAATTTTCCAACCAATGTCAATTGCAAAGCAAAATACTTCAATTTAGACAGACCAAAAAAAAAAAAACACAAGTAACTTATAGTTAACAGGGGTTTGTAAAACCATAATGTTGTCGGGGTTAAAAGTGTAAGCCCTAGGGATCTTGGCCTAAAATATATCCCCAATCCTATAGTAATGGGTTGGAGATTTTTTTTTCAAACCCGGCCTTAGTGTAGGTAGTAGGCAGGAAGTTGTTATAGGTAGTGGGCAGACATTAGGGCGGTCATATCCAGACGTTTTTTTTTTCTATGAATCGTATTCACAGAAATAGATCGGGGGGGTTTACTTAAAATCGGGCAAAAAAACACACAGGTGAGGCTACACTCACATTCTATATTATTTAATGAATAGTGATTACATCCTTATATAGGAAACGATTGTTACTTAGTCGGTTACAACAAACCATAGATGACTAGACTCTACAGACAGTGAAGAAGAGTTCAACTACGAATTGACTCTTACAACTGACTCTTACTCCATTATTTCCAAGTCTCCCCCTTAATGGAGAATGGGTTGACTTCTACACCTAACATCTCCCGAAACAACTCAAACTTAATCTTTCCAAGAGACTTAGTGAAAATATCAACAACATTTTCACTAGCATTACAATACATAAGAGTTATTTCATTTGACTGCAATTTTTCTCTAACAAAATGAAACTGAGCGTCAACATGCTTTGTCCTTGCATGAAAAATTGGATTCTTCACAAGATTGATTGAACTTTTATTATTACATTTGATCATTGTAGGTTCCTTTTGTTCTTTTCCAACATCTTGGAGAAGTCTTCTTAACCAAACAGCTTCACAAGTTGTTGCACACAAGGCTTTATATTCTGCTTCAGTAGAAGACAAAGATACAATAGGTTGTTTTTTACTGCTCCATGAAACAACCCCGGATCCAATGTGAAACGCATATCCAGTGGTTGATTTTCAATCATCCGGATTGCCAACCCAATCAGAATCTGAGTAACCTGTCAACTCAACATCATATGCATCAGTATATTTAATACCATAATCAACTGTTCCTTTTAGATACCTAAGTATCGCCTTTGCTGCATTCCAATGGATTTCTAGAGGTTTCTCCATAAACTGACTTAACACAGTCACAGAGTATGCAATATCAAGTCTATTTGTAGTGAGATAATTCAAACTACCCACCATTTGTCTATACATAGTGCCATTCACCTCCTTCGAACCATCATCACAAGAAAGTTTCACTTTCTGTTGCATGGGACCAATAAAAGACTTACACTGATCCATTTTAAACCTCTTAAGTACTTCTCCGACATACTTACTCTGACAAACAAAAGTTTGGCCTGCATTTCTCCAAACTTCAAGACCTATGCAGTAATGTAACTCACCAAGATCTTTCATTTCAAAAACTTTTGACAACTACACCTTGATTTCATCAATTAATTTCTTTGGATTTCCTGTAATTATCAAATCATCAAAATATAAAGAAATCAATACTAAATACCCCTGCTCAACAAATTTGGTATACAGATTTGGATCACTCTTGCTCCTCATAAAACCATGTTGAATAAAGAAAGATTTTATCTTCGCATACCATGACCTAGGTGCTTGTTTTAGTCCATACAATACTTTCTTTAACTTACACACTAAGTGTTCTTGCCCTTGTTCCACAAACCCTTTAGGTTGAGTAAGGTAAACCTCCTCCTTTAACTCACCATTCAAAAATGAAGATTTAACATCTAATTGGTGCAACTTCCAATGATACTTTGTAGCTAAAGAAATTAACAAACTGATAGTATTCAATTTAGCTACCGGTGCAAATGTTTCAGCATAATTAATACCTTATGTTTTTTAATACTTCTTTTCCATCAGTCTAGCCTTATATCTGTCTATAATACCACCTGATTTAAATTTGGGTTTGTATATCCATTTGCATCCAATGGGATTTTTATGTTTAGGCAAATCAATTAATTCCCAAGTATTGTTTTTCATTATAGATTCATATTCTTCCTCCATTGCATTACTCCATTCATCATGTTCATTTTCTTCATCAAAACTCATGGGATCTATGAAATTTGAAATGCTACTCATTAGGGCATAGTCTGTATACCTCTCAGGAAGCCGAACCTGTCGTGAAGATCTTCTCAACTGATTATCTTCCTCCCCACTTTGTGAAGATCTGTCTTCACCTCTAGGTGAACTGTGACTGCTTGAATTGTCTGTATCATTGAGCCCTTCTTCCTGCTGTTGTTGTTATCGTTGCATTTTTGGTTGTTGTTGTGATGGTTGTTGTTGCTCTTATTTAACTCCTTCATCAAGAAGTCTATGTCATTCCTCATGACTGTTAATGTCATGATTTCTTGCTTCCTTCTCATGGAAAAGTACATCTCTACTCGCAAATACTTTGTGAGTAGAAGGATCAAATAGTTTGTATGCTTTAAATTCATAACAGTATCCAATGAAAATACATTTAATGGCTTTAACATCCAATTTATTCCTATTCTTCTTTGGAATATGAGAAAAATCCTTACACCCAAATACTTTCAAATTATGAATTGCAGGTTTGGAACCATACAAGGCTTCGAAAGGAGTAACATTATCAAGAAATCTTGTTAGACTTCTATTCTTTAAATAAACTGAAGTATTTATGGCTTCATCCCAAAATGTATTCGAGAGATTCTTACCTTTCATCATACTGCATGCACACTCTACCAGATTTCTGTTTTTCCTTTCAGCGACTCCATTATGCTATGGAGTGTGTGGTACTGTAAACTGTTGTACTATTACATGATCTTTGCAATATTTGTTGAAGTCCCCTGATTTACACTCTCCCCCTTGATCTGAACGGAGGATTTTGATGGATTTTGAGTCTGCTTTTCCACCATGGTTCTGAATTCCTTAAAGTACTCAAAAACATCATTTTTTCTTCTAAGTAAGTAAACCCATGTATATCTCGTGCAATCGTCAATAAATAACAGAAAGTAAAATGCACCTGCTAAAGACCTAGTTTGCATAGGCCTGCAAACATCAGTATGCACAAGATATAACACATCTCTCTTTTTCTTATCAGGATTAGAGGAGAATTCATCTATGTGCATATTTCCTAATGCACATCCATCACAAGCAACATTCGCATTATTTAACATGGGAAGTCCTTCAACCATAGTTTTTTTCTGTAATAACAATAAATCAAGACGATTGATGTGGCCATACCTTTGATGCCAAAGAATCTATGTTGGCATAGTTGCAGAAGTCAGTGCGTGATGTGATTTTTTGGTAACATCAAGTTTGTACAGGCCTCCTTCTCTGACTCATGTTGCAACA
>ML812695.1:26827-42435 GCA_009831015.1 Picea engelmannii
TATATATATATATATATAGTGTTGAAGAGAATAAGCAACACTATATATATATATATATATATATAAAGAAGAGAATAAGCAACACTTGAGAAAGGTGTTATAAGTCTTGAGGGAATATCAGTGGTATGCAAAGTTGAGCAAGTGCTCATTTTATCAGAGGAAGATACATTACTTGGGGCATATTATTTCAGAGGAAGGGATAGCAGTGGCCCCGGAAAAGATAAAATCCATTGAAGGATGGCCAACACCAAGGAATGTCTCAGAGGTGAGATATTTCATGGGACTCACAAGGTATTATAGAAGGTTTATTGAAGGCTTCTCCAAGATTGCACACCCAATCAGATCTTTGTAAAAGAAGGGTGTGAAGTTTGAGTGGACGTCAAATTGTGAAAGAAGTTTCCAACACTTGAAATATTTGTTGACTAGTGCACCAATTTTGAGAATTGTTGATCCTAATGAAGATTTTGTAGTTTGCACCGATGCATGTAAAGAAGGGCTTGGTGGAGTTCTTAGTCAGAATGGGCATGTGGTATGCTATGAATCAAGGAAATTAAAGGAGCATGAAAGGAACTATGCTACTCATGATTTGGAATTGGCAGCCATAGTGCATGCCTTGAAGATGTGGAGGCACTACCTCATGGAGAAAATATTTGAATTAAGGATAGACCACGGTGGTCTGAAATATTTATTTGGACAGCCAACTTTAAATGCCAGGAAAAGAAAATGGTTGGAATTCCTCAGTGAATATGATGACTTCAATATAAAGCATATCAAAGGTAAAGAGACCAAGGTGGTTGATGCACTCAGCATAAAGGTACATGAGATGCATATTACAACCATTATCATGTACAAATCAGATTTGAAAGATATAATTTTAGAGGTTGCAAAATCAAATCAGCAGTACATGGAAATAATGGAAAATTTTCAACAAGGTAATTTACAGTAGAAAATTGAAGACTATAAGCTGGAAAAAGATGAAATTTTCATGTACAGGGGAAGAATTTATGTGTGAAATTATTAGGAATTGACAAATATGATATTAAAATAAATGCATAATGTGTCGTATACTGGGCACCCAGGTTACCAGAAAACTATTATAGTTGTCGAGAGCCAATATTATTGGCCAGGTATGAAGAAAGAAGTTGTTGATTTTATTGTCAGGTGTTTGGAATGCCAAAAATTCAAGACTGAGCACAAACACCCAGCTGGTTTGCTATAACCATTACCCATTCCTGAGTGGAAATGGGAAGTTGTAACAATGGATTTCATCGCCAAACTGCCCAGAACTAACAAGCATCATGATTCCATCATGGTAGTGGTGGATAAGCTTACTAAAGTTTCCCATTTTATTCCAGTAAAGCTCACTCAACATTGATGATATTTATATGAAAGAAATTGCTAGGCTACATGGTGTGCCTAAGACAATCGTGTCTGACAGAGACCCCAAGCTGACATCAAATTTTTGGAAGGGATTATTCAAAGTATTTGGGACAAATATGAACTTTAGCATAGCTTATCATATAGAGTCAGATGGAAAAATATAAAGGGTAAATAGGGTGATAGAAGATATGCTAAGAATGTATGTGATGGACAAACCATCGAAGCAAGAAGACTACCTACACTTGGTAAAGTTTACTTACAACAATGGGTACCAAGAATCTTTAAAGATGAGCCCATTTGAGGCACTTTATGGTAGAATATGAAACACAACAATGAGATAGGAAAACCCAGTAGACATAGTAGTCGTTGGGCTAGAATTGCTCAAGGAAATGGAGGAACAAATAGTGAAAATAAAACACAATTTAAAGGTTGCCAAGATAGGAAGAAAAACTATGTTGATAAAGGTAGAAATCACAGAGAGTTTAAAGTGGGTGACCATGTGTTCTTGAAAGTAAAGGCCGAGAGAAGTTCCCCGAAGTTGGGAAATTTTTCAAAGCTAGCAGCATGTTATTATGGATTGTTTTAAATCCTAGAAAGAATTGGCCATGTTGCATACATGCTTGCACTACCTGCATCGATATGTATTCATAATGTATTCCATGTATATTTTCTTAAAAAGTGTGTACCTGATGTTAATCATTTCATTGATTGGAATGTGATTCAAGTGGACCAAGAAGGTGACTTTCAAGTGTAGTTGGTTTGCATATTGGACCGGAAAATCAAGCAGCTCCAGAATCGATCCATAGGGATAGTAAACATCCAATGGACCTAGTACAGTCCTGAGGATGCAACTTCGGAGCACGAGGGTTCTCTGTGGGCATAATACCCACATCTTTTTGAAGACTTTTGAAACTTTGATTGTACATGTGTATATATTGCACTAAAGACAATGCATAAATAAGGGGGAGGGGAATGTAATAACCCTAGGTCGAACCCCAATTGTAAATGTAAATGTAAATATACTTATAGGCTGGTGATCCAAGACATTTAGGCCAAAGTGCCTTTGTATATATGTATTTTGAGACCAGAGTGCCTATGTGGTTATTAGGTTGGAGAGAGATAAGCTAAAAGGCCAGTGAGCCCTATATTTGTTAAATGTAATCACACTCAGGTTTTAATGAAAACACATCATTGATGCAGACCTACCAGGTATAAGAGTATGGGAAGATAAACTCCACTAGAAGGGGAAAGGGGGGGATAAGAATCCAGGAAAGGGGCTAAGCTAAGGGGGCTTAAGCCAAAAAAGAATATTATATTAATATTCCTAAAGTCTAAAGTCTAAATTATGAGATAATTAATTTATCCTAAGTCTCTAAGGGGGAAACGTATTACCATGGGGTGGGTCCATGTGGGGTCCCATGTAGTTCCCAGCATGACAAGTGTCAATTTGGGAACATGCACATAATTTTGGGCAGTCTTAGTTCATTTTCCTATCATTCCATCATCATTCTCACTTTAGCATAATGTTTCCATTTGTACCTTCATGCTTCCACTATCGGTACTTGTACTTTGGGAAAATCTCTAAAACTGGACTGAAGAGGTGAGTTGTTAAGCTCTTGGTACATTGAAGAAGTGGGTTGTCAAGCTTGTGAGCATTCTCTCTATGTGGGAGGACAAATGGGAATTGATTCTCAAGGTGCCAAGTTGCAGCTACAGGGCTATGAGACCTCATGTACAACCTATTGTTGAATCCCTGGAAAGGAAGTGGGGCAGTCGAAAGGCTATTGAACAAAGAAGGGGCACACTTCCTGGGGTGGGACAAGCATGTGGAGAACGACAGACTATAGGTTGTCTACTAGAGATGGTACCTGAGTTTGAGTTTTTCTGTTGTCTGAGAGACCTTATCTTGGTTAGGATTCCTTTACCTAGGTGGAGTTTTAGCCCCAAGTCATGGATGACCCATTGTTGAGAGTTATGAGCAGTGCAGTCTAAGGATGGGAAAAATGTGGAAGGTTTGCACCCAGTTGGTGTTCTTTTTACAGAAGATAAGTGTCTTGTATGAGCTTGTTTTAATTATTGTGTGTTTAATTATCAGTTTTCTGTTTTGGGTTTTTCTTGTATAAGTTGTATGTATACATGGTTATTGTTTTGCATAAGTCTATGCATTTTCAGAGCCTTTTTAATTAATTAAATTGGTATCAGAACTCGTAATTTTTTAGTGACATTGTTGAGTAGAGAGTTGTGGATGCTACAATGTTGTTCAAAATACATGTGAGCTTAAAATACATGTTTACCATCTAAAAAATAACAATACAATAAAAATATGTATTGAATATGAGTCATATAAAAATAAAAACAATAATAAATAAATATAAGAAACTGTATCTAACAATATTAAAATTATCAACATAGTAATTGAGAAATGAATTCAAATAATCGAACATAGAAGCCAGCCAATTGAAACTAAAGTGAATTGAGAAGCTAATTTAAATTGGGACTAGGTTCTCGAATTAATTCAGGTATGTTATTTTTTTGGATTTAGAATGTAAAACTTGAGAAAAGGTTTGCACCCTAAGGGATTTGATCCCTCTCGACACTTGATAACATTGCATATGTAGATTAGCAATATGAATCTTTATTGCACCAATGATAAGAAAATCATTGCCAAATAGATAATTACAAATTTATAAGTTAAAGCTTCCCTATTTTAAGTTTAGGTTAAGTTAATGTTGTATTGAACGTACCCTCTTTCATAACATAAATTTGGTAAGAATTAGACAAACAATTTAGACATCAATAGAGTTCTACCATAATTCAATATGGGTGCATGGTTGAATGATGTTCTTAAGAGTTTTTCTCAATTACTATCCAGATTATCAAAATTTTGATTAGAACTTTAAATGGATGAAAACTTTGACTTCAGAAAAACTCCAATAAAATTGTTATAAAATTAAATAATTTCTTTAAATTTTTAATATTTTTTTAGGAAGAAAAATGAAAACTTTTTAAATATAATATGATGTATTTAAAAAAAAAACTTAATATTATTTTATAAATTTATTAAAAATTAGTTGAAATGAAAAATAATCACAAAAGTTAATCATAAAAATGGATTTAGTTTGGACTAATCTTAACATTTTATTATTAATTATTTTTTATATCATAAAACTATTTTCGATGCATATTTCTTTACATTTCTCTCTTTCATTTTTTTTTTCTTTTCCTTCTTCTATTTATTTATTTTTCTTTTCCTTCTTAATTTTATCTTTTCAACTTTTTCTATCTTTGTTTTTTTCTTAAAATTCTTCTTATTTATTTATTCATTCATAAATGCAATTTAAACTAAAAAAATTGTTGTTTTAAGCAGATTTATTCCTAAAAAAATTTAAAACATAAAACATTTAGACAGCACCTTAAATTAATATGATGATAAAACTAATCAAATTTTATCATAGAATATAGATAGTAATAATGTAGAATTAGTAATTGGTTTTAGACATGGTCATGAAGTCAATTTCATCTAATTGTTGAATTTTGTGTTTTTACTTAATTTATAATAATGTTAAATTTATGTTTTTCCTTAATTTATAATAATGTTAGAAAAAAAATCATTTATGAAAATTTCACTTAAATCAAAATCAAATGATAAAAACAGAATATTTGATGAGTGTTATTTAAAACACTTTAATTTTAATAAAATAAAGTTTCATTTCTTTTTTTATTATTTTTTTAAGAGATCCATTTAAATTTTTTACATCTTATAATAAAAATTTTACAATAAATTGAAATTTTCATTAAATTTCTATGAACTTTAAGAATAATTTATACTAAATAAAAAAGATGATATAAATGTTCCTATCCCAAACCAAAAATAAAAAGTTAATTATCCGATCTGGAAGCTTATGAAATCTGGAATTATATAACGACCGATAAGCTATATGGTCTTTCCCCATACGTGTGATTCTATTGGCTTGGATTTTGGAGAGATGGGTGGTCCCATCCTCAAATTGAATTTGGAAATTTTTAAAAATGGACATTTTTAATCAAAATTGTGATTAAATTCTCATTAAATTTTATTTTTAAGAAAATAAATTCATAAAAAAATAAATGATAAATGGAGAAAAAGTTTTTTTTAATTAATTAATATATATAGAGTTTAGGTGGTTGGTGAAATGAATTAGTAATATTCTTTCACCAAAATTTAAATTTCTTTAAAATATGTTAATTTTTTTCAAACAAAATATTTTTGTTAAAAACTAATTAATATATATTAGGATGTTTTTTAAAGAGTAAATAGGATTGTCTTAATAAATTTAAGAAAATTTTCATAATAATATTGTTAATGAGAACTATAAAAATGTTGTAATAAGATTTATCTTATTTAAAACCACTATTTTTTTAAACCATATATATATATCGTTAATGGAAATATTATATCAAGTTTAAGATCTTATCACTATTATATTTACATTTATATGTAGAAAATATTTAAAGATTAAAAAAATATTAATTAAATATTAAAATAATTATAAAAAAATAATAATAATAAATTGATTACTCAATTAAAAAATTTCAACTTTTTCTAAACAAGATCTTAATCTTTCATATAAAAAACAATATAACTATAAAAAAACATTACAAAGTATCATTAATACGCATGAAAACCAATAAAGAGAAAGTTTATTTTGTGTAAATAAATTTGGACCGTGAAGTTAACATATTGTTCCTATTGAATTTGGCTCCCTAAAACTACCACAGAGAAATCTTGTTATTCATGTCTAACAATAAATTGTGTGAAAAATTGGAAAGAAATGAAGCACAACATCTATATAGCCCCAGCACATGCCCTATCATGCAACAAACCTTCCATCCAATGAGTATTCATGATTAAGTTGATCGTGAATTTGCCTGCTCAACACTTTTAATTTTTTTAAAATAATTTTTTTTATTTAAATAGAGATAAATTTATAATTATTAATTTATTTTTATTTTAGATATTAAAAAAAACATAAAAAAAATTGATTTCTTACAACTTAAATACTTTTCTAATAATTTTTTTAATATATCTGTCAAGGAAACATAATGTACTAGCCATAAATATCTGCCAAGGTCATTCTTAAAATACTTAAAAACCTGTAAACTCAATGTGTTTAGTCCAAATCCTGTCAAGGAAGCATAATGTACTAGCCATAAATATCTGCCAAGGTCATTTTTAAAATACTAAAAAACCTCTAAACTCAATGTGTTTAGTCCAAATCATATTCAATCCAATGGTAGTTCAATGTGTTAAGTGAAGGAAAATATGAATTATCCTACTTTGTCGTTGGTGTTCTATGCACTCCCATTACGTACTCTATTCAAACACATTTTTCTAATCCTATTGGATATCTTTGGGCACTGATGGACATTAAGATATAAATCAAATTTAACTATTTTTTTAATACAATTATGCTCACTTGCCAATGCAAATTGGTGGTTACATGACAAGAATTGTATTTGATGGCCAGACTTTTCCTTTGTATAATATAATCTTAAGAGGTTGTGTGTCATACATTGGCTTGCAAATAGGGAAGCAATAAGCACCCAACTACATAGATGCTTTGCATAGATGTTATTAGTTTTTTCACATAAGGTGGTTCTCATAGTAAGATATAAATCAAATTTAACTATTTTTTTAATACAATTATGCTCACTTGCCAATGCAAATTGGTGGTTACATGACCAGAATTGTATTTGATGGCCAGACTTTCCCTGTGTATAATATAATCTTAACAAGTTGTGTGTCATACATTGGCTTGCAAATAGGGAAGCAATAAGCACCCAACTACATAGATGCTCAGCATGCTTGGGTGTTATTAGTTTTTTCACATAAGGTGGCTCTCATAGGTGAGGAGCATCTGAGACAAATAGTTGTTGATAGGTGGGAGTTGTTCCCTGTATCTTTTACTATAATTTCTTTTTTCATACTTTCACTCAATCCTTTAGTAGACTTTATTTCCATTTGTTGAGAGTGATTGGATATCCCACACTCGAGTATACAGATCATTTTGCAGTAGGACATGGTTCCTCTAACAACAAATCATTATATTGGTCATGATTCAATCTACAGACCCTTTGATTGGAAAAATTTTGAGCATGTTTTTATGTGATTGTTGGTGGAGTGATGTATCGTGTACCATGGACATCTATTAAAATTGTAGACAATACCCTACTATAGGAATTGTGCTCTTGCATAGGCTAAAGGAAAAATGATTTGCACCTTTGCTGATAGCCTTTTCCATCGATTATCACATCAGTTGATTCCTATTAGAGCTCACGAGCTCCCAACTACCTATCACATCTCCCGTCCACCCTCTTGTTGATGTTGTGATCGCCCAACACTTTTTTCCGTTCGACAACATCCTCCAGGCACCCCTGCCACCAACGCCTCCCATAACACCCTAGAGGTTTCCTGCATTCAATGCCCATTCCTACCAAATCAATTTGCTACCTACCTAATTCTTCATTCTTCCCTCTCGCCCCTCTACCCCTGAACCCATGCTCACTACTTGATTCTTCCCTCTCACCCTTTTTCCCTGAAACTCGTGGTTGTCTCATTGCAAAGACTTTTACTGGTAAAAATATTGTTTCTTTCAACTAGAGATTTTGAATTTGTTCGTAGCATGGCATAGAGCATATCAAGAATAGTTATAATAATAGGAGACAGAGGACTATGAGTGATAGTAATATTTATCACTTTCAACGAGAAAGACAACATTATTTTTGAGAAGACGTCAGGCATGCTACCACAGAGACATATTGCTCACATATCTCAGGTAGAGATTAGCTTTCTTTTTTTGCTATTTATATTTTTTTTTATCGAGAATCAATCCCCGGACGTCTACGTATTTAGGTTCCTCTATGTTGTTTGTTGTAAATTTACCTTTTATGTCGCTCATTTTTTTGCTTTATTTGTTTTATTTGTGGGAATCAATCCTGGTACTTCTGGTTATTAGTGGATTGGACCTATATAATGTTACCTTTTTAAATGTGTTGGAATTTCCTTCTATTATATCCAGAGGAAATTTTATGAGCTAAAAGAAGTACAAATTTCTAAGTTATTTATCATTATTATACATTAGATGTGAAAATTTTAAACATTTGATGATTTTGAGACGAGCAACGAACAAAATATATAATATCTATAAATGTTGGCCTCGTTATATCCGCTCACTCGAGAATTGCACCCTTCAATAACCCGAGATTTGTTTTGATTAGGTTGAAAACCCTTCCATCCACCTCATCTCAAAAGTACTAAATTTTATGGTCATAAGAAGAGAAATGTTAATTTTGTTCTGAGTAAAGTCTGTAGTAAACATTAATGAAAATTATGGAGGGTTTCAATGTTGGAATACTGAGGAGGAGGGGTTGAATCAGTATGAGAACTTATTACCACTTTTAACCACAATATGTAAACTTCAACTTTATCAGCAGTATTCAACAGTTTATCCTTAGCATTCAATATGTCATCAGTAGTATAAATCAACAGTACATAATAAGTAACCACAGATACACAGTACACTAGAATTTACGTGGAAACCCAAATGGGAGAAAACCACATAATGTTTTCTTATATATATCAATATTACATTACTAGGAAGCACCAACTTCCAAATTCTCCAGCTACAACTAGAAGGAGGCTCCAACTTGAAGGAAGCTACAACTCCCTGAATTATCAGCTACAATTGCAAGGAGGATCCAACCCCCTAGTTTACAGGATCCAACATGAAGGAAGCTCCAACTCCCTATTTTCTCCATCTCCAACTGGAAGGAGGCTACATCTCCCTTTCCTTACCCCATACTTCCGCCCTAAAATACAAGTGTAGACCAACCGTCACTACCACTAATACTACCACTGTCAATGTCACTATCTCTAACAACTTGTCACCACAACATGTCACATCAACCTATCACTATCAACTTGTCAATGCCTCATCAACAAAACCAGATCCACTCTCAACTACATGCAAATCATGCCAAGATCACCAAGAGAATATCTCAACCATATGTCCAACATCACCAAAACATGTCTCTAGTCATGTACCAACATGTACCAAGATCACCAACAAGTGTCTCTAACAATGTACCATGTCATCACCAAGATATGTGTCTCAATCATGTACCAAACCATCTATGATTTGCAGCCAACCATACACCTCATACATGTGCCAAGACATCCATGAACCATATACCAAGAGATGTACCTCATACAAGTTCCATATCACTCATGATATGCCTCAACCATATACCAAAATATATGCCAAAACATGTACCATAGCAACACCAAGGTGTGTCTCAACATGTACCAACAAATTCCTCATCCATGTACCATACAGAAAACAATATCCAAGATGTGCCTCAAAGCATATATCAATGTCTCAACCAACATATCAAAGACATGCCTCAAGCATGCTTCACAATATGAACAAGATATAACATCATAAACATATAGACCTACCTTTACATTATGTAACTAATGTGGTACATTAGATCTCATACCAACCTGGGAATCAACAACCTAGAACAAACATCCCTTACCAAAACATTTTCAAAGACTTTTCACATGTTTGTGTTTTGCTCCATTACAACCCGTGGATATCCATGTTTTGCTCCACTATGACCCACGTACATCCATGCCTTATTGAACTGTGACCCATGAATAACCTCATAAATCTAGTTCAATCACATCCGTACAGTTCACTCCTTCATATTATCCTCGACTCCTTTGCTACCTCAGATTTTCCAATAGACCAAAAGTTCTCACAAGATAGATAATCAATAGAGTTGTGTGTGTCTCAAAATGAAAGACTCATGATGTGTATTTATACTCTTCCATGTAACTTTTTTTATTTACTTTAGGACTGATGTGTACTTTCTTGTTACAACGACTTTACCCTTTAATTAATTGACTTGTAACAGTTTAGGGGCTTCTTAACCATTCCTCGGGGCTTCCAACTTCACAAGGCCATAACTCCTCGATCGTGAGGAACCACGTGGCATACCACCTATCACTGGAAACAGAATGAGGAGTACTATCCATCTATGAGTGTATTACCTTCATTTTCATTGTCTTTCATGTCTTTATTCCTTGATCAACTTCAAGTTCCATAACCACACCTCTGGGGATTCTTGTAGACTTCTTCAAATGCACCCAACACAACTATTGACATCAATGACAACTAACTTTCCAACAATATCCCCCTTTGGCATTGATGGAAAAATTAATGGAATGCATTGATGCAACACTCATGTTCATATGGTCATGCTCCCCCTGTCTCTAGTGTTTCTCTTTTCTCTCCCCCTTTGACATCAATGGCAAAGTGTATCTCCTTTTGGGGTTTCTCCCCTGTCTTCATGCCTATGATATTTCTCTCATGATCCTTGTCTTTTTCTTCCTTTTACATCATGGGTAAATAGGTAACTCCCCTTGTCGGTATGTCTCCCCATGTTTGCATGCTTCTGATATTTTCCCTATTGTTTTTGTGCTTTCTCCACCCCTTTGACATAAGGGTAACTTCTTCTGATGATTTTTCTCCCCCTTTCTTCTTTTGCAAGATGTTGTGTAGATCAATGTGGGGCTTCTTGTATATGCTTTGTTTCCTTTCTTCCAAGGCTTCTTGTCCATTGGTGCTTCCTCTTGTAATTCACTAACATGTATAAAAAGCATTCAAAATTATTTGACATCAAGTCTTCATGGATTTTCAAGTTCACATCAATGACCATATTGTTCAACAATTTATTTCTCTGATATAGCTTCTACTGATGGTTTCTCTTCCTCTGTTATGTTGTGCCTTCCTATGCTTGCAGGTAAAATCATGAAGGTGGGTAACATTTTTGTGAGAATTGGGTCTCCAAAATTCCTAGTGACATTTTTTCGACCGAAAGACACGTCTTTTTGGCTAAAAACTTTTTCATCTGAACCTTTAGACGTCAAATCAAACGGTATCGTGATGATGGCCTCGACTATCGTGTACCATATTATCCAAACATTTTTTTTCCAGTAACATTGTTTCATCCGAAAGAAGTTCGGCATATTTTTTTCTCGGTGACATAGTTTCGGCTGAAATATGTTTCGACCGAAAGAATCTTTTAACTAAAAAAGGGTTTCGTCTGAAAAAACCTTTCATCCGAAAAATGTTTTATATATCTCCTGCACATCGTTCATTTTACACTTTTCCGAACTGTTGGTTGGTGGTTGTTGTTGGTTATTGCTAGCAGTGGTTGTTGTTGCTTGTTGTTGCTTGTTGTTTTTGGTTGTTGTTGCTTATTGTTGTTCGTTGTTGTTGCTTCAAGTTCCAGGTAATTTTTCTCCCTATTCCTAAATTAATTAAAATTTTGTTTATTTAGATGTTTTGTGTTTTAGGAGGTGGACAGGACCGAATTTGGCCCTGTACATGGACAGGGTCAGATTCGAGCATGTCCCTGTACATGGACAGGGCCGGATTCGAGCATGTCCATGTACATGGACAGGGCCAAATTCATCCCTATCCATGTACAAAGACAGGCCCGAAGCCAAATAAAATTCTTATATTTGTAAGAAGAAACTACCTCCAATTAAATTTGGATATAAATAAATGTTTCCACCTTTAAATTTGTACACAAAGATGATGTCAATGAAAGGCCAGATTAGGGAGAATTCAAATATAATCTAGAAAAAATTCTAATAATTGTTTTCCATTTCTTGACTTCATTATTAGCTTTCCTTAGAGATGATATTTCTATTATCTATTCCATCTTCCTAAGCCTTCAACAATATACAACTATTTTATTATAACATTGTTATACTTGTAAGAAGGAATTATAGTGAATCAGGTTAGGATTCAACAAAATGTTTCCACTTTCAGCATTGTAGCTAAATGTGAGTGCAACAATTCGGCCTTGCCCATGTACAGGGACAGGCCCAAATCTAAATCAAATTCTTTTAATATTCAATACTCTTAATTTCATGAGAAAATGGATTAATTTATACATTTCCAACTAGTCATATAGCTTCCACTTGTGAGGATGAGGATTCGATATTGATTAGATTTTCTTTTTAAATTAAAAATTAAAAATTACATATTTCATTTTAAATTATTAATAATAATTAAATTTAAATTATATGTTCTATATATAGTTATTTAATTCGACATATCCATATATAGGGAATGGCCCGTAAGAACTACCAATCCTGCTATGTGGGCCTATAATATCACACTAAGCTAATCATATATATTACAGAGGTGTCATGGTGTTGTTGTTAATATTGTTTAGTTTGTATCTTCAAGTTGGAGAATAAATATTTGATGTTCTGACTATTGTTGTTCATGAGTGCTCTAAAACGATGGTGTCTCTTTATTTGGGAAACATGAAACAATAGATTTTTTTAAAACAAATACAAACTAAAATGAATAACAGGCAGCCAAAATCCAGAGCTATTAAAAATAAGCAAAAGGTCATATTTTCAACTTTCAATGGTGTAATTTTTACATCAAATAACATAATGGATCAATGTTTCTTTATTCCATATTAAAAAATGTATTTCAGTAAAGTGCTATATTTTTATATTATAAATTTGTTCAAAGAATTATTCTCATCTTATGCAAGGAAGTATTATGTGAGGCTTGGGCATATGATTTAGGTTTGTTCCTTGGATTATATAAAGGCTTAGGCCTATTCTTCAGGATTTAGACATATGGATAGGCCAATTCGGGATTGTCCATGTACAAGGACAAGCCCGTAAGAACTACCAATACTGCTATGTGGGCCTATAATATCACACTAAGCTAATCATATATATTACATAGGTATCATGGTGTTGTTGTTGATATTGTTCAGTTTGTATCTTCAAGTTGGAGAATAAATATTCGATGTTCTGGCTGTTGTTGTTGATGAGTGCTCTAAAACGATAAAAAAAACAAATACAAACTAAAATAAAATAAACAGGCAGCCAATATCCAGAGCTATTAAAAATAAGTAGAAGGTCATATTGCCAATTTTCAATGGTGCAATTTTTACTTCAAATAACATAATGGATCAATGATTCTTTATTCCATATTAAAAAACGGATTTGAGTAAAGTTGTGTATTTTTATATTATAAATTTGTTCAAAGAATTATTCTCATTATATGCAAGGAAGTATTATGTGAGGCTTGGGCATATGATTTAGGTTTGTTCTTTGGGTTATATAAATGCTTAGGCATATTCTTGAGGATTTAGACTTATGGATAGGCCAATTCGGGTTTGTCCATTGACAGGGTCGAACTTGGGCATGTCCTTGTACATGGACAGGGTTGAATTGGTCATGTCCATGTAAAGGGATAGACTCGAATTCAAGCATGTCCCTATACAAGGTCAGGGTCGAATTCATGCATGTCCTTGTATAGGGACAAGGCCGAATTCAACCATGTCCATGTACATGGACAAAGCCAAATTACATGTTGGCTTACACAGAATTCAACCATGTCCCTGTACATAGACAGGGTTGAATTCGACCATGTCCCTGTACATGGACGGGGATGAATTACATGTTAGTTTACACAACTTGCAACAGGTTAGCTATTGACTAGGTTAGCTATTGTCATTATGATTAACACAAGGGTCATTGGTTGATGTTGGTTATTGTTGCTTCAGGTTGAAGGTAAATCTAAACTGTTGATTTTAAATTAATTTAATTTTAAAATTAGTGGAAAATGAAATTTGAGTCTAATCCACTTAGTCTCATTTCTCCTTGAAGAATCTATGTAAAAATGAGTTCTATTTAGGGCCATATAAAAGAGAGGGTAACCCATTGGATATTTACGTTTTCTTCTTTTATTTTATTTCTTGGATAAGTACCAAGCCGAGATAATGTGTGACCTTCTTCTCTCCCGGGATGGTCCATGAGACTTAGGAGCAGTTAAGAAGAAGGGCACGATCACATCATTGATCTTCCTCGTATGTTGGGATGATAAAAGCTTATAAGTTATATCATGAGACTCATGTGGACATTATGTCATTAAAGAAGAACTTACCTTGTTGACTTTGTCTTGAAACCCCCCTTCCTTGAGTTGTGTCCCCCTTAATTGTTGTGTGGGTTTTTGGTTTGGTTCTTTGTTTCTTCCTAAAGAAAGCTATCCGCCTTAACTTTGGATACCCTCTCCTTGACTTGTTTTTTTCTTGTTGACTTTTATGATTTAACAATTAATAGTTTATGTTATAAAATATTATTTGTTTAAATTATTTAATTATTAGGGTTTAAACCTAACCCTAAAGTTAGGACTAATATGCCAACCCTAACCTACCTACCAAAACTATAAAAGAGACATATCCTCACTCTTTACAAACACACAAACTCTTCTAAGTCAAGTTCTGATCTGAGGTTTTCAGTGGCTCCTTCTTTTCCAGATTGTTGAGTGGTTTCGGCCCCTTTAGGACAGTTCTTCTTGGTGTATTAAGCCATCTTGGTCTTACCTCTCCAACCTCTTGTTGTCGTTGACCCCTAAGGGTCTTTTCCATCTTGCAGCAGGTCTCTTCTTGGTTGTTGTTTGGAGTTTTTGGTTCTCCTTGTTGGTGTCGTCCTCCTCTTCTCCTTGTTGGTTCCGCCCTCCTCATCTCCTTGTTGATGCCACCATGTGTACATTGACAATGTCCTCTTCTACTGTTGGTGCCACTTGTGTATGTTGTTGGTTAGTCTTTTGATATTTTACCCTAAAAGTTCTTCTTGGAAATTTAATCTAATTGTCATGATGAGATATTCCCTGAGGGTTTGATCAATGATCCCTTAAAGCTTTTCTTAGCATATCTAAGAGGATAACAACAACATATCAGGTAATATTGTTTCTTGTTTCAGCTAAGTAAATTTTTTGTCAGTTATTGTTTTTATGCTACCAAATTATGGATCGGAAGTTTTAATGTCTTGTTGATTGTAACATACAAGTAGCTAATGTTTAGAAATTAAAATAAATATTTGTGTTTTAGCTAGCTATATTTTTTTCCCTTAAATTTTAACGTGTTTCACATAAATTATCTTTAAAATTACCTTCTACAATTTACACAGATATAGATTATCTTCTACATGTTACATTCTTTTTTATATTTAAATATTTTCATGTTCATTATATATAGCATCATAGTAAAAAATATAGTTGTTAGTTTTTTCAATATATGTCTTTGATGCTTTGAAGTTGTTATAAATGCTTAAATGCCTTCAAGTTGTTTTATAAATTATA
>ML812695.1:48012-67126 GCA_009831015.1 Picea engelmannii
TTTTAATTAGGATAATGGTGAAAAACAAAAATGTTATGGGCCAACATGGTGTATAATGTGTAAAAAAGATGGAGAATTAGTAAACCATTTATTTGTACAATGTCCATATGAAAAAGAGGTATGGAATGAAGCAATAAAATTGACACTTTTGGAATCAAAATTCAGAAAAATAAAATAAAATAAAAAATTGAAATTGTGACTTTTATGTGCCATAGATATTTCACAGTGGGCTCCAAATCCTCTCATATGTCTCCTCTATCTCCTCTATCACTTTCAAAATAGAAAGGTTCAATTATTATTTCTCTTCCATCATGGTTGTGCTCCTCATCCTCATAGGTAGAGGATCTCACCGGTCAATTGAATCTACTGAAATTTCATGTTAAGTGGATGGTAATCATACACTACCTTGAATTCTCAATATACTCCAAATTCAATTAAAAAAATTAAAATCTAAATGCAGCAAACCAAGCCTTAGTAGATGGTGTTATTTTTTATTTGTATAATGATATTATTCCTAGAGATATTAATAGAGAGGGGGATGATTTTATGAAAGGTACTACATTTAGTGAAAGTTTTTCTAAGCCATCAATAGTCCCTTATAATGACATGGAAATGGGTCCTAGTTCTGATATGAAGTTATCATCTTCATATGAAAAAGTGTTTCAATCATTGGAAATAATGAATGCATATCATTTATGTAGTATTGGTGATGCATTAAAGGATTTGTGTATACGATGAATAATTTGTAGGATTAGTATAATCTCTCAAAGTATAGGGCATTTTAGGTTCCCTATACAATCTATAGGTTCTTCCCTCAAATTGTAAATAAGGCTCGGTAAACTTTATAATTCATCAAAAATATAGTTCCTTATTTGAATGGACCATGAAAGTAAACTAAACCAAATGATTCCAGATTCCTAGATATTCATAAATACGTGTACTTTAATGCAAAATATAAAATTCTGGAATGTATGTCACTTGTTTAAAGAAATCGTAATGGTATGCCATCTTCAATTATTCGTTCATGATCAGCTTTGGACATTTTTCATTTTCTAACTTTTGTTTTTTTTTTTCTTGATTGAACTTCTATTAACTTTATGTGTGTTGCACCTACCAAATGACTATATTGACAACTTATGACATCCGATTGATAGTCTTGAAAGTGAACATGATTATTGGTTTGATGGGTTGCTTGAAAAAAATATCATTCAAATACAATGGATCCTCTTTCATATATAAAACTGTTATCATCAAAATCTTCTAATAACCTAATCTTTTGTTATGTGCATCGCATCAAATAATATTTCACGTTTTTTTTGTTGTCTACAGGTGGAACCATGGTAAAGACATCTCCTGCAAATAATTCGATATGTTCCAAAAAGTATTTCGTGTTAGATTAGCACACATGCACGTGCCATTAAACTTGAATCTACTATATATATAAATTTTATATATCCAACTTACAAGTTGTTTAAATATTTAAACATAAAAATTATCTTCTCTAACAAGATCAGAAACTCTATCACCATCAACTGACACTATAGTTTCATTTGATTCCATCTTCTCTGAGCTTGCAAGTGGCATTTTCCCTTTTATATAAAGTTCGATATGTCTCCAAGCTTTAAAATTTTCGTTTTCGCAAATCTCTATGGATTACGTGTCCTCTATGCAAACTGAACAAAAACAAAATTCATTTCTTCTATCAGATGAAAACACATTTTGATAGTGTTTTGTTTTAACTGAATGCACTTTTTGTGCCAGATGTATTGTACCATCTTCATATGGGATTCATCTATTTACATCTTGGACTCCAACATACCAAAAAAAATTGCACAAGACAAGAACTTGTTAACTTGAAATCTATCAAGAAAATGATTGAAGATCGTATAAATTTGAACACATGAATAAAAATATCTTGTGTACATGTGTAACATGTATATATACACACCTGCACACATCTCTTGATGGATTATTTTCATGTCTTAGCACCAGTTTGCACCATTCAACAAATTGATCAGCGGATTCAAATCGATTGGCATGAGGGTTCATATGATACCTTCGAAGTGCTCGTTTTACACATGCCCTTGCACTGTCGTGCTCTCATTTTCCATGACCAATCTAAAAAAAATCCAACAATGTGTAATGTTTGATTTCTTATGAAGACGACACAACCAATAGAATGATCGTGAAGATTTGAACTAACTTGCACATCCATCTGACCATATCCAATGTCGATCAAATCTGATCCCACGTTCTTTCAATGAATCATAAAATTTATCAAAACAATGTTGTACATAATGTGTATCATGTGCTCGATCATCACTTATATAAAAGTGATATTCTTTAATAACATGTCGATTTACATTGGTTCTTTCTATGTTATCAAGGCTATGTTGAGCATGTCTATATAGAACGTGGAAAAATATAGTGATTTGATTAGAATGATATATTCACTCTGTATTTATTTTTGTGCAACAAATGTGTAATTCTCTGAAAAATCAACTACAAACAAAAGTGTCCCTAGTGGAAACACTTCAAGGGATTATTTGAATTGTAGGTCTTTCCATAAAGCTTTATGTGAATTCTTGGTGTATTTATAAACTTCTTCCTCAAACTTCTTCAAAAAATCTATCACACAAATTTTACCTACTTTCAAATCAATCCTTTTGGAAATAACATTTGAAGAATGTGGAGTCATGCTGCTGATATATTCATATCTCTTCCAATTGATTGTTATATTAGAAAATGATTGATCATTCATATCAATAGGATACTTTGAGTGAAACAAACTTAGATTTCCACAACGATTACATTTCTTTCCACCAACACATTTTTTTTGGTAAAATAATTCATCACCTTCTCTTTCACATAGAATTTCGGATATAAAAGCACGAAATGTGGAAGGAGGAGGTGAACTTGGCCATAAAGTTTTACAAAAATAAAGAAAAGTGTTGTAATATAACTCAAATTCCACATGATAACGACAACAACAAGTTTCACGAACAGTCATGGGTCTAACAAACCATAGTCTTTGTTGCACAAATGTATTGATGGAAATTTTAACTTATTTGTGCTCTTCTTTGAACTTATTGAACAATTCTATTTGTGTCATTGGAAATATATGTTTTGGATGTTCTTCATATTTTTTTTGTGTTATTATTCATCACAACACATCCCTTGTATGTAGTGAAACACGAGAACTTTTTCAACCAACAATTACGGTCCGATTCTTTAACATTTTCTGCAAGTCTATCTTTGTAGGGTTGTCTAGAAATAACTGTCCAACAAGTAAGTTCAGCATTTGCATCTATTTGCAATCGAAATTTTCTATGTTTGTACAATGTTTTTATTGAGGTTCCCATCACTTTTGCCATGTGTTGTGTCAAACGATCTTTTCTATTGCTAGATCAAACAATTGTTGTTTGCATCACTCTGTGTGCAACACTGACATCTTTTTTTCGAGATTTCCAAAAGCTTTTAATACACTAGTTATATTTTCAAAGACATTATGTTTCACCCTTTTATCTTTTGTCAACTTTTGAATACCCAATAATGATGTAGCTTCTTTTAACTTTCTTGACATTATTAGATAGAGTAAAACTTGAGCTTGTACTGTTATTGATTCATCTTTGAAAAAAGTATTATACATTTTCGTAACACGATATCTTATATAATGATTAACTTATTTCTTCCCAAATTTTTTAGTATCAACATTTTCTAATATTTCATCATCAATGTTGATAGATTATTCTGCATATTTCAATTTAAAGTTTATATTCAAAAACAAAACCCTAACATAAATTCACTAAACTATATNATGATTAACTTATTTCTTCCCAAATTTTTTAGTATCAACATTTTCTAATATTTCATCATCAATGTTGATAGATTATTCTGCATATTTCAATTTAAAGTTTATATTCAAAAACAAAACCCTAACATAAATTCACTAAACTATATACAAGTGTTCATCTTATATTATCTAGATTTATGTACATACCAATAGGTGATTCAACTTATGCTTCAATTCCGGTTTCAACGACTTGATCGACGTTATGAGGAAAATCTATTTATGTTTTTTGAAAAACATCAAATCCGAATTACAATCAATTATATTTTAAAAAATTATTCAAATAAATGAATTCTATACTTTTAATATAGACAATATGTACATGCATATACATGGTTGGACTTTTTCTTGTTGAAAATATATATTTACATCGTCATCGTTTCTTTCTTCAATATTTTCATGTTCTCGTTTCTTTCTAAAATAATGCTCTTTCTTTTGTTCGTTATGGTGAGTTTTGTCTCCAATGCAATCAAATTTTCTCTTGCGCAAACTTTTGTTTCCCATGAGTATAGTTATCTGTAAAAAAAAATTAAGAAAAACAACCTTTCAGAATAGTCTCAGAAAAAATTCATTCTCACAAAAATTGTTAAAAAATACTATCAAGAATTTTATGTTCAACAAAGCCTTCACCTTGAAAAAATGTTCAAAAAAGCCTTCAATACATAATTATTTTTTTTGTATTCAAAACATCAACCACCTTGTTCAAAACAATGAAAAAGTTGATTCAAAATTTTGCTCATGGGCTCCACATATGCAAAACCATGAAACGAGAGAGTGAATTGTGTTAAATTGGTTTGGATAAAAGCATATTTATAATATTTGGCACCAATTGAAATGAAACGACGTGTCCCTTCATTTTTTTTCTGACTGATGGAATTCTCTCACCCATCTTTCGGCCGAAACAATAATGTTTGGCCAAAAAACGAGGAATCCGTCTATTTTCTATGGATTTTATTAGAAAAATATATTTCAACCGGAAAAAATTATTTTCGGCCGAAATATTCTTTCGGCTGAAAACTTGTGAATGGGATTGTTTGCAGAAACCTGAGAATTCCCTCCAGCGTACTTGAACTTTGGAGGTTGAAGACTCCTGCAAATACTCAGAATTTAGTTTCGAAATTGATACCAGCATTTGCAAAATTGAATCAACTTTCTATGGATATAATTTGTTTTCATTTTCATTATTTTTATCTAATTTTATTTAACTTTATAAAAAAAAACATTGCATAATATTTTCAGGTGACATTATCATTCAGTGAAATGAAATATCCATATCTCTAAAAATACACAGTGGAAAATTTAGAAAAATTATATTCAAAATCCTTAAATTGTTCTCTTCAAAAGGGTATTTTTAGATTTTACTTTTAAGTAAAATTTAAGATAGATACAAGGTAGGGGGAAATATGTGTTTAAAATCTGCAACTTTTTCAGCTTGGTCAACTTCAAAAAATTCTAGAAATTATAATATTCGTCTGTTAGATTCAAAATTATAGTCATAAGAAAATAGAGTCTCTATAGATTGTTGCAGTATATTTTGTTTGTCAAAAAAAAATGTTTAATAATAGAGACATTGTTGGAGGAAAGCATAACTCATTATCATTCCTTTCATTTTTAAGGAACATACTGTGAAACAATTGCCAAATTGACATATCAAATCTCAATAAAAATAATTTGAAAAATAGTTAGTAGAAAGCTAACAAAATTCTTCACAAGTTTTGGTTTTACTATAAAGTGAAATTCTAAATAAAAACCATACTTTTGTATATCGGAAGTTGAAGAACTTGTGAAAATATAGTTTTTTTCTCATAAAACAAGCAAAATAGACACACATCTTCATGATTTTACCCTTTCTTGCCTTTTTGTGACTAATTGATTCCACTTGTTTGACTCCAATTGTTAATATGTTTTCATCCATTGTGATATATCTGTCTAGACCTGCCAAATATCTCATGAATACATATGTGTCCATGTGTCACAAAACTGTCCATGACTCTGTTACTTAATTGCACATAATGTTGACTCACTTGCTGCAATTGATCACAACATATTCCTTCTCTTCATACTAAATCAATTGTGTCCACTAGTCTTATTCTCTCACAAATCAAATTCTATATATGTGGAACAATCTGTACTGAATATATATCTGCCTGATTATATGCATGGAATCCTATATATAATCATGAACCTATGCATGTGTAACCACCAGTTGTTACTTCAATGGGTATGTGTTCCAAAAGTAGCTTCTCAATGAATCAAATTGTTACAAGACATTATGCATTTTTGTCACTAAACCAATCTGAACTTGCTTTCCAAAATTTGCAAACTCTTCAAACTACTCGAAAGATAGATCTTTGATCTGTAGATTTGTTTCTTAGAGTCCCCCTCTTCAATATTCACTATGTTGGGAGTCTCCAAGCCAGATGGCTCAGAAAATCGGAGGAATCCACCCTAAAGTGGAGTAATCTTCTTCTTCTATCATTTGAATTAAGACATTTTCCTCTTCATCATTTTCATGAACTATGACATTTTCCTCTTTTTATGTAGATTCATCATGATCTTGCACTACTGCAAATCCTACGATCTTTGGGACTTGTTTTTCACTCACTTTCTCTTCTTGTCTTTCTCTCACTACTGCAAATCCTACAATCTTTGGGACTTGATCTTAATTTACATTCTCTTATTGTTATTTCTTTATTTTCCAAACTTTCTTGCATCTAGCATCATTGTTTTATTTTATGGAAGTATCCATCATGCTTCTACAATCACGAGATATGTGTCCATAGTTATGGAATTTGTAACACTCAATATTGCATGGATCCACATAAGCATTTCTTGCTTGAACATTTCTTCCATAAGCTCTACAATCTGCAGCTTTATGTCCAAAGTTATTATAAGTAAAACAATGACCATAAAAGAAACTTTGATACCTAGGAGTGAATGATCTTCTTTGTAATGTAGTTCTTTTGAATTCATGCCTTGGTTGATCACGATATTCTCTTTTGTTGTTTCCTTCATAATGATTGAAGATTCTTTGATACCTGAAGGTGGAGGTTCTTCTTTGATATATGTCTCTTTTATAACCTTCTTCTTGAGTCTTCTACGCGTATGGGATGTTCTCCTTTGGGTGCTTGCATTCTTCCTTCTTTATAGAACCTTTTATGACTTCCACATAAATCTTAGGATTTTCTTCATAATATTCCTTTCCAGTAACCTATAACATTTTTTTTCAACTTTGTCTACTGGTTGAGTGGATATTTATCTCTCTTCAACATTATTGCTAATCTTGACAACTTTAACTCTTAATGTGACAAGTTCTTCTTCAATCTTCTCACGGTCTTCTTCTCTCTTTATTATCTGGATCTTCATGAACTCTTTTGTTCTCTTTGCTTCTTCAAGTTGGACCTGCAAAGAAATGATTTCTTCTTCAAGTCTTCTTTCTTGTTGACTGAATTATGCTTCAAGATGGTTTAAATCCTCAAATATCTCCTTGACATGATCTGTCAAAATCTTTTCTCTCTTCTTTTCTTCCTTTCCTTGTGATACTATTTCGGCTTCCAAACACTACTTCTCTTCCATCTGAATGTGGTATGTTTCTTCAATCCTTTTGGATTCTTCTATTTGGACTTTTAGGTTCATGATCATCTACTGGAATTTTTCAAGGATTTGAAAACCTTCCTTTAGCTTGATCAATTATTACCTGAGAGACTTGTTTTCCTCTCTTTCTTTCTTCAGTTCATCTAATGCAATGACTAGTTTAGCCTCAAGATCTATTATGACTTCGTCGCAATCTTATTTTTCTGAATCTGTCTGACATGATGAGCATATTTCTCCTCATTTTGACCTTGTATCTTCTTTAGCATGATCTGGATCTGTGATGCTATGGGATCCCTTGGAATAATGATTATGTAGCCTATCCCAAAGTTCTTTGGTTGATTAATATTGTCCCACTTTATCTTTTACTGAATTAGGTAATCCTTCCAGGATGAAATCCATTGTTATTTTGTTGTTCCTTTTCAATTCCTTATTGGTTGCATTCTTCAAAGGTTTCTTTGTAGTGGTGTACCCTATCACTACTGATTTCCAAACATCATATCCTTGTTCCTATAAAAATAATTTCATCCTTATGCTCCACATTTCATATCTATGACCATTATGACCATCAAATATTGGCGTTCCATTTTTAGTGCACACCATAATCTACCTTCCAGTGGTTAGACGGTTTCTTGAAGGAACCTATTGTGATACAATTTTTTGGAATACTAGGGGGGGTGAATCAGTGTGAGCACTTATTACCACTTTTAACCATAAGATATAAACTTCAAATTTATCAACAATATTTAACAATTTATCCTTAGCATTCAATATATCATCAGCATTATAAATCAATAGTACATAACAAGTAACCACGGATACACAGTGCACCAAAATTTACATGGAAACCCAAATGGGAGAAAACCACGAAATTTTTTCTTATATATATCAAGATTAAATTCATAGGAAGCACCAACTTCCCAATTCTCCATCTACAACTAGAAGGAGGCTCCAACCCCCTATTTACATGCTCCAACCTGAAGGAAGCTACAACTCCCTGATTTATCAACTACAACTGTAAGTAGGCTCCAACCCCCTAGTTTACATGCTCCAACCTGAAGGAATCTCCAACTCCCTGTGTTCATCGACTCCAACTAGAAGGAGGGTAAAACCCCCTTTCATTGCCTTGTCCTGTCAACCTAAAATATAAGTGTAGACCAACCTGTCACTGCCACTAATACTTCCACTGTCAATGTCACTATCACTGACAACTTGTCACTGTCAATCTGTCACCACAACCTATCACTATCAAATTGTTACCACAACTTGTCACATCAACCTGTCACTGACAACCTATCACTGTCTCATCAACAAAACTAGATCCACTCTCAATTGCATGAAACTCATACCAAGATCACCAAGAGCATATCTCCACCATATTTCCAACATCACCAAAACATGTCTTTAGTCATGTACCAAGATCACCAACAAGTTCCTCTAACAATGTACCATATCATCACCAAGATATGTGGCTCAACCATGTACCAAACCATTTATTGTTTGCATCCAACCATACACCTCATACATGTGCCAAAACATCCATGAACCATATACCAAGAGATGTACCTCATACAAGTGCCATATCACTCACAATATGCCTCAACCATATACCAGAAGATATGTCAAACCATGTACCATAGCAACACCAATATGTGTCTCAACATGTACCAACAAATGCCTCATCCATGTACCATATACCAAACCATATGAAAGATGTGCCTCAAAGCATATACCAATGACTCAACCAACATATAAAAGGCATACCTCAAGCATGCTCCACAATATGACCAAGACATAACATCATAAACATATAGACCTACCTTTACATTTTGTAATTGACCTGGTACATCAGATCTCAGACCAACAGAATAACCTGGGCATCAAAAACCTGGAACATGCATCCCTTAACAAAACCTTTTCAAATAATTTTCACAGTTTCGCGCTTTTCTCCACTACAACCCGTGAATATCCACACTTTTCTCTAGTGTGACCTGCATACATTCGCGCCTTGTTGAACTATGACCCGTGAATAACCTCATAAATCTAGTTTAGTCACATCTATATACTTTTCTCCTTCATATTTTCCTTGACTCCTTTGCTACCTCAGATTCACCAATAGACCAAAATTTCTCACAAGATAAATAATCAATAGAGTTGTATGTGTCTCAAAATGAAAGACTCGTGATGTGTATTTACACTCTTCCATGTAACTATTTTTCCTAACTTTAGGTACAAAATGTACTTTCTTGTTACAAAAAATGTACCCTTTAATTAATTGACTTGTAACTATTTATGGGCTTCTTAACCACTCTTCGAGGCTTCCAACTTCACAAGGCCATAACTCATCAACCGTGAAGAACCACTTGGTGTACCACCTATCACCGAAAACAGCATGACCAGTAGTATTCATCTATCATTGTCTTACCTTCATTTTCATTGTCCTTCATGTACTTATACCTTGATAAACTTCAGATTCCATAACCATGCATATGGGGCTTCTTGTAGACTTCTTCAAATGCACCTATCATATATGTTGACATCAATGACAACTAAGTGTCCAACATTCAAACAAATACTATCATTGATGGTGATATATGTAAAAGGAAATATGTCAATTCATTAGGGAAAAATACTAACAATAGCATATTTGAGTTGAGATAATCGAGATCTTCATGTGCTTGAGAATGATAAAGATTCAATATAAACTATAAACTTACTATTGGAAATTGGAACCCTAACTCATTCATTGACTGTAGTAAAATTGAAACACATTAAAAAGATTACAGAATCTCAACTAGGTGCTCATTACAGGGATTGTAGAATCTTGATTGGGTGTCAGCTATTTTTTAGTGTTAGACAATAGAATATAGGTGAGGATTTAGGCTAGTATGATATGGACGATTTGATTGATGCTAATCCAAAAATCTAACAACAAAATTATGCTATGATGATATCATTTATTTGAAAATTTATTCTGAAGTAATTGATTCGATGCATGATCAAATAAAGAGATTCTAAAATAACATATCATTATCTTTTTTTAAATAAGGCTCAACCGACAACTACAATAATAAAAATCCGTTATGACATAACAATCTTTAAAAATTTTCTTTAATGATATTATGACAATGTAAAATCTTAAGAAGAGGCCCAAATATTTTATAACACCTCTTCCAACTTATTAAAGGATGATTACATCTATTATTTTTGTTATCATATATTGATCCATATTTGGGTTAATAAAAGTGGTGCAATTGAATTGCAACGAGCAAGATTACATAGCAGAACTTAGATTGACTAGCCATCACATTAGATCATTTAGCAGTAGTGAAAGTTAAATTTCATTATCAGCTCGCAATTCCATATTCATAGTAAATATTGGAGTTTGTAAACCTTATTCAATGGATGTAGTAGATTAAATATTAATTATGTGGGAAAGTGAATCAGTTTAGCTTCTCGTCTTTACAACTTCCAGATGATAAAAATACAGGTTCAAATGTTAAGGTATATTTGGGGAAATGAGTAACAAAGAGGAAGATGTATTTGTAATAGTTATTCTTATGTACCTTTGAGCGAGCATGCTTTCTTATTATTCTTATGGAACATTTTGTCATGTCTTGGCATGCCTTGTAAAGTTTTTGTCATTCACAGAATTGCATACCCCTTTGCTAAATAAAAAATAAATTCAGTTTGTGAGGGAAGTTTTAGTGCCTAGGACCTTTTTACAGAGCCATTTTTTAAGTGTACGAACAAGTTAATAAAAAGATTTTTTTTACTGGTTTAATTGCAAAGCCATTTTTGAAGTGCACCAACTACTTAATAAAAAATATTATTCATTTTCTTGTTGTTGGTTTACCAGAGATAACCAAATAAAACAACTTAAAAAATAGATGTCGTCATGTAAACAAGATCAAATAAAAATTATAAAGCATGCTTGCTCAAATTTCCCAAGTCCATAAGAATAACTATTTGTAGATATGTCCCGCAGTGGAAGTTATTTAACACTAAATTGGGGAATGAAATTCAAAATTGGATGCAGATGCTCGAAATTAAAAACTATACAATAGATAGATGATAGCTATAAATCGGATGGATGTGTATGGTGTAGATGGATAGTCTCCTACGCAATTCCACAGAACATCACATTGTGCAAATGAATGAAACAACACATTTGAAAATGGAAACCCAAAAAGCAAGAGTCTCTCAGTGTGTTTATTTCGGGGAAACAATCTACAAAACAAGTAATTCTATCAATGCTTTTATTTTTGTGTCAATGTCATTTATTGTTTTGTTTGTGTTGGTAACATGGATTATAATTTGTTGCGGTTTGGAAGCACCCTGCAACAAGGTTTGAAATTCATGGTGAATCCATTGCAATACCAGGAGAACCACCTTGTTTCATTATACACTCAAAAGAGATAACAACTTGAGTTACCAGAACAAATTCCTTTTATAGATTGTTATCTGTCATTTGTGAATGACATGCTAACACCATGTTGGATAGAAATGTGAGTTTACAATAGATAATTAGTGTTTGTGCAACACATATGAGGTTAGGCCTTACCCAAGGATTAGCATTTCCTTACATCAACTCCAAGACAATAAATTTGCAGTGGTATCAAGGATAAGAAAGCTAAAAGCAATGTCCCTTATAATGATCTCATGATATTATGTATTTTTATGAGATATAAGAGGCAGACTAACATTTGAAGATTACATACTTATTTTGAAGCTTCTAGGAATTCCAATAATGCATGTGCAATAATAATATATTGTATTTCTAATTATATTTAGATTGAATCATGGTTAGTATATCATGATAAAGTTACGAAAAAGTGAGGAATAATTTGAGAGAATGAATCTGGAATGCACTAAATGTCTATTCTTGAATGTTTTTAGGTGAAATCCCCTCCAATATTGTTTAAATGGAGTCCTTGTTTTGAGGCTAAGTAAATACTGGAGTATGCTTCTATATTTTCTAGTAAATGTTGAAGTGAGAAGTGTTGCAAGATAGCAATCATGAACAACTTGAATTCTCTATAAAAGCTTCTCCTGCACTCTGAACTATAATTCTCATTTGAGACATAAGGCATAGTTTTTGAAACATACATTAATATGATGTCTTGTACAAGAAGAATTGTGGCCTTGCATGGGAAATGGTGCCATAGTTCTAAAGCTCAATAAATCATTCTATTGTTCTAAGTTGAAGATTGTTGCAAAGAAATAGAAGGCATAACTTAACTACACTCAATCAATTAAGATCAAACAATTTAGAGTTTACCTCAAATTAATTGTGAATATACTAAGCATTCTAACATCCTAGGTTGTTACGAGTGAATCGTGGGAAAAACTATGGAACATTACAAGAGGAGGAGTGGAAACGAGACCATTATTGAAGTTATGTCAGACAGAGGGGAAGGCCCCATTTACAACGACATGGCTTGCATTTTGGACATTAGTGTGGCATATCAACGGGGAGAAATTTACCATATGTTCCACTAAGACTCCTATCCTAAGGTACCAGATGATGATCGAGACCTAGGTTTCTACCAAGATCTAAAAATGTCTCAACTTTATCATATAGATGCATATCCCGAAGTGTTCCTATGTGTAGAGGTTATTTCTTGGATCATCCATCGAGCTAACATTGACAACAACATGATAAAATATGATCAAGGGAAATCTATTGGATCATTCTAGGCCTCAACTATAGATGCATGCTATAAGATTTCTACCGAAGAGATTCAACTCATAGATGAATGGATGTTGAAATGTTCTTTAGATTGCAGAGAAGCAATTAAGAACTGGTGGGTTCTAAGTGTAATTTTTAGATATGTTGTATCCCTTCTATGCAGTCTTTATGGAGAAGAAGACACTTCGAAATTCAAGGAATCTTGGGTTCCCTTTCTACACACCATCACAAATACTAGTCCTATATTTAACTAGGTCATTATCCTCTCATCCAACCTTGTAAAATCCATACCAATAGTAAAACATGCAATGCAGGGGAAGCATCTGCATTTCCACATGTCATCCTACCTACTAGATATAGTTTTTCGAGCACATGCTTACCCAAGAATGGGATAGAGATGGAAAATGAGTGACATTCCTATTCATGTCAGTTGTCAGGACTTGTGGGAGCATAAATATCAAGTGCACTATCACAATATTTGCGACCACTTCTTAATTTTTTTGTTCCATTTGTTATTTTGTGCCCCTGCACCATGCGTGATATAGAAGGAAATGGAAGCTATCAGCAAAATTAGGGATTGGTTTGTACTCAAGAATGGGACTTCCATTGGGATCTACGGATCAACCAAAACGCCACATGTACTTCCAAAATTTGTGCCTAACAAATTGGTGTTGTAGGAGGTAGCATACCACACCCTTGTACATGGGGTTGGGGGGACCCTTTCCAGAGATAAGAAATAGCCATGGCCACCACTACCATTCTATGTGGGATCCTATAGTTTCAAAAACTCAAAGGAGGCACATGATAAGGCAAAGGTTTTTGCAACATTTAATTTCTGGGAAGAAAGATTCCACAGATATGATCCCTTGAAGGTTGTCATCCAACATTGTATACTCTACAAGCATAAGTGGCCTTATGAATCTGAAGCATGGAGAGATGAGAAAATAGAAAAAAAGGCACATAATTATGATGAGGTTATCTTAAGATGGGGAGGAATCTCTAAGACTAAAGAAAACTCAAAGTTAGAGCAAGGAAAGGTAGCTAAAGAAGTAGAAGTCAAGGAAAAAGCTAAATAAGAAACTAGAGTTAAAGAAACAATAGAAAAAGAAAAGTTGGAGAATAATCATGGAGCACTATGACAGAAGAAGTTGTAGCTAAAGAAACAACAACAAAAAGAAAGTTTGGAGAAGGATCATGAAGCACTTTTCCATAAGAAAGTTGAAGAAGAAGTTTTAGCTAAAGTGGCAATATAAAAATAAAGGTTGGAGAAGGAGGTTGAAGCACTTCGGTATAAGATAGCAGCAAAAGCAGCAGTTGTAATAACAGAAGCAGAGAAAAAGAGGAAGGGATAAGAGTTAAAGCTCAAACAAGAAGAAGAAGAAAGGAAAAAGAAAGAGGAGGAGGAAAAGAAAGCGCAAGAGGAAACACAAGACATTGATCCCATGGATACCAACCTACATGAGGATTCTAGCATACTAGAGGCCATTTACCTCTAGGAGAACTAGGATTGGGGTGATTAACGTCCTTCAAATCTAGCAGAGTGGTGGACTTATACTCTTTCATATTTAGCAGGGACCAAGGCAAGATTGCATAATGAACTGTAAGAACATTTCTCGTTTTAGGTGTTCAACCATTTACAGTAACCAGAGGAATAACAATAGTCCCAAACACCAACGAGGATCTTATATCTATAGCCTCCATTGGTGTAGCATTTACACAGGCCACAGAGAAAAATACCAAATACTTTATCAAAGAAATAGAATAATACAAGGCTTGAAATGCAGTCCTGGAGGAAGAAAATAGATGTTACAAAAAGGAAAGGGACAATGTCATAGAATACAAAGCAAGTTCTAATGAAGTACACAAAGAATTATGTGATACGGCAAAGCAATTATATCCTTGTCTAGAGAAATTCTAGGACATAGATGCTTGATTTTTTTCATTATATGATCAAGTTGAGAAGAAGAAAATTGATTTGAGAGGAGTGTGAATAGGCATCGATGATATAAATAGGTGGCCAAAAGAACATCTAGATGCACCCTTAGAAGTCCCAAGGATGACCGAAGATGAACATTTAATGAATTGTGCAGCCATTGCAAGGGCTGAAAGTACTGGAAAGAAGTTGGAGATAGACATAGCATACTCCACTGGCACCTGCAAGAAGCTTTACTTGTTGGCATATAAATTGATTGAAAAATGTAGGTTGCCCAATATCGAAGATTTGGTAAATCCAAGGACAACACAACAAGTCTTTGCAGAATTAGAAGAGGCCATGAATGCTAGGGAAATATCCATTGGTATAACTCAAAGAGTAACCTAAGCAATTTTAAAATAACATATTGTTGAGCCAACAAGAGAACATCATATGTTAATTTCTTATTTTTCTACTTTGAAAATGGGCATGAAGATTGTAATTCATAAAACAACCAATTACTCAATTACATTAAAGAAAATTTTCCTTTTAGGAGAATTTTGATGATCTCCTCTTATCATGACATTTGTACTACCTACCTACAAAATCAAGGCCAAGGAGGAGAATAGATTTCCAATTTTGTAATGTATTATATAAAGTACTAAAATAATGTACTATTAAGATGATTAGTTATATACCCAAGAGCACCCATCAAAAAGGGCTCTTACTTTTTGTAATTTTGGAGAACTACTTACTGAAATTTTAATGAGAAGAAGCCCTTTGGGTCATTTTTTGAGGGGAAGTGAGTTAGTGTTGTGTGATGTACTTGTTGAACTGATTCAAGTTTGTGTTTTTCCATCTTCACCGTTGTAAATTTATATTATCCATATCACAGAATATTCTGTTGTGACTTTCCATGGATTTACTTTCTATTACTATTTTGATATGGTTGTTCTAAGTTAAACAACAGATGAAGAAATTTTGTATTTTTTTGTCTTGTATAGTAATTTCTCTACTTTTTATGTCTAGACATAGAGAGACAGGTACATGAAATTCTCAATTCTTATTTTCAATTAGTTTTATGTTTTCTTCTCTAACAACATTTGCATGCTTCTTACTTTTCTAACTTTCTTATATTCATCCTAAACTATGGTCGCCTAGGTTTGATCGACAACACAGGTATTCCAACAAAGGATGAACACCTTCAATAACCACTCACACAACCAGATCAAATATCAACACACCGATGTTTTGACGTGGTAAAACCCCTACGAGGAAACATTTGCAACCCCAACCAATGTGGCCACTTAGAGAAATTTATTGATGCAAAAGACAAATATTAAAAAGAGAATTACATGAGAGTTTATCACAATCGATCATCAAAAAATGACCCTCCATTCTCTTTAAATAGAGATCATGGACCAATCGGGTGTTAATCCATGGATCAATGTAGCTGTTAAGATCAAGGAGAATATGATCTGTCATACCACTCTATGTCAGGAAAATATCGTGATCATTGAATTACCTAACTATAAACTGATACTAATGCATACTAAAGAAAAACACTAAGAAACACACTTTTTTTCCTAACGACACATTAGACCAAGTTGACCTTAACTAATTATTAAGTGTCTAAATATCCTAACATTCCCACTTAAGAACAACTTGGGATAGGATTGAAGTATTTACAAATATGACACAATAGGAGAAGAAATGAGACATTAAAGCCTATCCCCCCTTAATGACAACTTCTTGAACTCCTAACATAGAACGAAGTTTGGAAAAAATTGTAAGAGACTTTGTGAAAACGTCTACAATTTGATCTTTTGTAGGGCAGAAGAGCACTTCAATAACTCGATCATGAATGAGCTTTCTGATGAAGTGCATGTGTATCTCATTGTGTTTATTGCATTTATGATGAATTAGATCTTTGGCGAGCTTATTGGCACTTTGATTGTCGCACCAGAGGGTGGTCGAATGTTGTTGTTGGAATCCAAACTATGAAAGGATCTGTCAAAACCATGAGGCTTCCTATCTTACATTAGCCATTTCTCGATACTTTTCTTCTACTAAATAGAGTTCAATAGCATGTTGTTACTTACAATCCCAAGTAACATGTCTTGAACCAAGGCTGGAAACATAACCTGCAGTAGAATTTTGATCATCAGGTTCAATGAACCAAGCTGAATCAGTAAAATGAACCAATAAAGGAGTCCCCCTAAGTTGTAATGTATCTCGAATTGAATTGTACCCCGTACATACCAAAGTATAACTTTAGTTGTTTTCTAATGGATTTCATGGGTTTTTTTCATATACGGGGCAACAAGACCAATAGAAATTGAAAGATTAGGATGGGTATGAGTCAAGTATAAGAGGCTACCAACTAAATGAAGGTACAAAGTGGAATTAACTTCAGGAGAAGTACAAGTGGCAGTAAGTTTGACTCCAGACTGGAAGGGAGAAGGGTATGGTTTTGAATCTTCTATGTGAAAACGACAAATAAGGTCACAAGCATACTTAGACTAGGAAAGAAATATTCCTTCCTTGGTTTGCAATACTTGGAGGCAAGAAGAAAATTGTCCATCTTAGCATACCAAGATCGAGGAGATTTCTTAAGACCATAAAGAGATTTATTAAGGCAACGAACAAGGCTAGATTCATTCTAGACATAGCTAGAGGTTGTTCCATGTAGATTTCTTCTCGCAAATCCCCATGCAAGAAGGTGGATTTGACATCCATTTGATGGAACTCCCATTTGTGTGAGACTGCAAGGGCTTGAACAACTCGAATGGAATTCATTTTGGCTACAAGAGAAAAGGGCTTGAACTAACTGAGCCTTACGTCTTTCAACACTTCCATCTTATGCATACTTATTTATGTCGACTCATTTAATTCTGACAAGTTTTTCTCCTTTTGGAAGAGGTACAAGATCACAAGCATCGTTCACCATTAAAGAGATATACTCGTCATTTATTATTGTATCCCAATCTAGATGACCTGAATCTTCTGCAAATGTATTTGAATCATGATTCTCTGAAACTTGAGCTAAAAGAGAAGAGGCTCATTGGAACTATGAATGTGTCCAATTTCAATCTAAAGGATCACCCCCAAAATCACCAGTTTCTTCTCATGCTGAACGAACCCATCTAGGAAGTGGTGGTGTTGGTGCAAGTTTAGGTTCAATGGAATCATCTGGAGGAAGGTGAGAAGGCAAAGGTGGATTTTCATCCTCACTATTGTTAGAAAAACAAGACCATGGAGCAATAAAATAAAACAAATGTAGAAACAAAACACAGAAGATACACAACACAATAGAGACACAGATTTATGTGGTTCACCCAGTGTGGGCTACCTCCACTAGAGAAATTGTCAGGTCCTTCCTTTATTATTATCCAGCATATGAAGGGATACAACCTATAGCAAAACTCGTTGTAACTTATTCTTCTTTCTCTCACAGTCTCCTATCTCAGAATACAATATTCATCATCATGGATAGCCGCAATACATTTCCCTCATAAAAGAGGGTTGCCTTCTAGGTAAAAAAACCCTAACATTATTTCTACCGTTAGATCTGCGACCTTATAATGAATGGTCCATATTTACAATGAAATTACAATATACTTTTACAAGGCAATTTTTCCTTCAGGGGCTTAACCCCCAAACCCCCGCTGGGGGCCTGCTTGCCCCCAGTTGAGGGGATAGCCCCCTCTATACCCCACAGAGGGGGTTCCCCACCTCTACACTTGCCCACGTGGAAGAGTGTACATACTTTTGGGGTGTAAATACTTCATGGGGTATCAACACGGCTGAAAGTAAAAGACCTTTGAATCAGGAAGATAATCAGGCTCCACAACCAACAATCTCCCACTTGGAGACTGATCTCAATAACTCCACTATTGTTGTATATGCTATACTCTGAACCTTCTTGGAAAATTTCTCATCTTCATATTCATTCTTGAAGACCAACTGAAACTGAGCAGGAACTCAGTTTCTCTCTGGTTACTCCCTTTGTTAACATGTCTGCAGGATTCTAGCTAGTGTGTATCTTTTCCAACTTCAAATGTCCATC
>ML812695.1:70373-99929 GCA_009831015.1 Picea engelmannii
TGTTGTCCATCTCTTTGTTTCTTTTGAGCTCTGCAGTCTTTCTTCAGATGTCCATCTCTTTGTTTCTTAGAATTCCCACGGTTCCCAAAACCGTTTCCTCTATCCTTTTGTCTTCCCCTGTTCTCCATGTTCAACGCATTTCCTAATGTCTCACATGTTCTTTTCCGTCGCATTTCCTCACTAAGGATAACACCAACAACATCATCAAATTTTAAAGTATTTGAACCAGAGACAGAGTTACTTACAGCCATGACCAAGCCGTTCCAACTTTATGGCAATGAGCACAAGATTATAATAGCCCTGACCTCATCATCAAAGTCCACTTTTACAGAACTTAGTTGATTAGTAATCGTATTAAAATCATTTAAATGATCTGAAACAGACCCACCTTCCGACATCTTCATATTAAATAATCTCTTCATTAGAAATACCTTATTGGACGTCGAGCATTTTTCATACAATTTAGACAATGCGTCCATCAAACCCTTCGTTGTATTTTCTTTGGAAATATTGAAAGCCATCAACGCTGTCAGGCTCAGTCATATCATTCCTAGAGCCTTTCTATCAAAAATCTCCCATTCTTCGTCCTTCATAGTCGTCGGCTTCTTTGTTATTTCACCCAATGGTAGGAATAGATCCTTCTGATATAAATAGTCTTCCATCTGCATCTTCCATAACTGGTAGTTTTGGCCGTTAAATTTCTCGACCCTAAACTTTCCATATTCTGACATTTCTCCCACTCGAACCAAGAGCCCTCTTTTCCTACGAGTTACCTTTTGCTCTGATACCAATTGTTAGAAAAACAGGACCGTGGAGAAATAAAATAAAATAAATGCGGAAACAAAACACAGAAGATACATAATACAATAGAGACACAGATTTATGTGGTTCACCTAGTGTGGGCTACGTCCACCATAGAAATTTCTAGGTCCTTCCTTTATTATTATCCATCATATGAAGGGATACAACCTACAGCAAAACCCGTTGTAACTTCCTCTTCTTTCTCTCACAGTCTCCTATCTCATAATATAATATTCGTTGTCATACATAGTCGCAATACATTTCCCTCATAAAAGAGGGTTGCCTTCTAGGGAAAAAAACCTTAACATAGTTTCTACCATTAGATCTGCGACCCTATAATGAATGGTCCAGATTTACAATGAAATTACAATATATTTTTACAAGGCAATTTTTCCTTTGGGGGCCCGCTTGCCCCCAAACCCCCCAGGGAGGGGGATAGCCCCCCCGGACCCTGCAGAGGGGGTACCCCCCCTCTGCACTCCCTCACGTGGAAGAGTGTACATACTTCTGGGATGTAAATACTTCATGGGGTATAAACACGGCTGAAAGTAAAAGACCTCTGAATCAGGAAGATAATCAGGCTCCACAACCAACAACTATCATCATTTGAAGAATAAGAAACCAAAATAAGAACAAAAACAAGGCACAAACATCGAATATGGATCACAAGTCAAAGAAAGCACAAACATCGAATTAGGCTTGCAGTCCAAGAGATTTTCATCAAATTTAACATCTCTTATAATAATAATTTCATTACAATGAGGTTGAAGAAGTATGTAAACTTTGACATCTTCAGAATAACCAACAAATATACACTTCTCACTTTTAAGTTACAATGCTTTCCTTTTCTCATCAGGAATGTGAGCCCATGCTACACTACCAAATACACAAAAGTGACTTACATCTGGCTTAATTTTATTCCATGCTTCTTCCGGTGTTATATTTTTAAGAGCCTTTGTGGGAGTGTGATTACTATGTAATTTGCATATTTAATGGCTTCTTCCCAACACTTTAGACTTAATGCCTTAGATTGAATCATATAATTAGTCATTTCTTTTAATGTGGGATTCTTTCTCTTAGAAACACCATCTTGTTGTGGTGTATATGGAATAGTGTGTTGCATATGGATGCCATGTGCAGTGTCGTAACTTGTAAATTGATTGTTCACATATTCACCTCAATTATTTGTTCTTAACTATTGAAGTTAATGTCCAAATTTTTTTTCTACAAGCGCCTTCTAGGCCAAAAACTTGTCAAAAAATTTGCTCTTAAGTTTTAAGAAGTAAACCCAAGTGTGTCTCGAAAATTCATCAATGAAAGTTAATAAAAACTTGCACCCGGAAAAAGAGAAGAAATTGGACCACACAAGGCATCATGAACAAGCTGCAAAGGGGTCGAGGTGAGCCAAGAGGCACATTTGTCAAAATTGTCCCGATGATGTTTGTCGAGAACATAACTGACACACCATCCCTACATGAAAAAAGAGGAAGACCAGTCACCATCTGTTGATTACATATTTTTTGCAATGAGCAATAGTTTAGATGACCAAACTACTCATGCCAAAGTTTTCTCAAGTCATCGCTATGAGAAACAAAAACTAATGGAAAAGATGATGACCCAAATTTGTCAAACTTGTACAACCCGGTAATATCATCAACAATTCTAGTTGCAAGAACATGATGAGGATATTTTATATCATTGATTACAACTTGGTGAGGTGAAAAATCTACGGTTTTACCTTCGCCTGAATTAGTGATTTGATATATTGATAGAAGGTTGCGGAAAATATTTGGAACACATAATACATCATTAAAATGACCATTATCTACCTGAACTACTCTAGACCCTGCAACACTAAGAGATATATCATCGCCAACAAATATTTTCTTAGTGTTACATTCATCTAGAGCAAAAAATATGGCTTTATCCTTAGCCATATGATAAGATGCTCCAAAATCAATAAGCCACTCGTGAGAAGAAGTATAAGTTTCATTGAAGGAGAAATGAGAAGTAGAAAGTGCATGGCCATGAGAAGAAGAAGAATAAGAATCAATATTGATGTTGTGCTTCTTCATCGTTGTTTTTAAAGTTGTCATATTCTTAAAACATTTGGACTCGTCATGACCATCTTTCCCACAAAAGTTGTAATGTCTGTCAGTCTTCTTATTTTTAGATTTTTCTCCTTTGTCACCATTAGGATATTAAGCTGGCTTAGAGGGTTTGTGGCCCTTGTTTTGCTTGTTGTTGTGGCAAGGATGTTGTTTCTTGGGATTCTTGGATTTATTTTTCTGTTGGACTACTAAGGCTTTGTTGGAGGTACCTTCAGTGCTAATTAATCCAAGTTGCAGAAGCTTATCTTGCTCTCAAATGAGAGCGTCACAAAAGGACTCAAGAGAGGGTTTTTTATAGTAGTCCCTAAAGCTTCTCTAATGGCATAAAAGGTAGATACAAAAAAAGAATATGCACTACCAAGCTTAGCAAGAATGACATATATGCATCGATCTTCTGGAAGATCTATTTTTCATTCTATACACAAAAGTATAATTGTTTTGAACTTAGATAAGTAATCTCCAATGCAAGGAAAATCATTTGGACTTAAGGTCAATAATTGATTCTACAACTTGTGGGCTTGAATAATATTTTATTTACCAAACACAATTTCGAGCTTTTCCCAAGCATCATCAAGGTCATTAATTCCTTAAAACTAAAACCTTAAATAAAGAGATATGGACATTATGATTCGTTCACGTGCGTCTTTGTTCTTATTTTCCCATTTTGATTTCCGTTATTCATCAGTGGGCTCTAGTTCTTTCCCCATGGTGATCTAGTACAATCCTTTACTTCTTAATACATCCTCCATATGGTATTTCCATGAGTAGTTGATACTGGTAAGTAAAAGATCACTAGGAGATGTCATATTCAAATATGCAAAAAAAAAAATGATGAAAYTGATGGTCTTGCTGGAGAGATCTYGAAAAAATAGGTTGTTTCAAAAAAACAAAACTGAAAATGGACTTCGGATGTGAAAGGTATGCCCTTTTGAAAAAAGTCATAAACGGTAACCAAAGAGCCATATGGAAAGTAGAAGTTGGTCCACATGGTGATGCTCCTCCTAACTGTGTCAATAAGATCACTTTTAAATAAGTTACTCATGAAGTGACCCACTTTTATAGAATAAGTGGGAATCACTTTTACAATGAAGTTACTTTGTAAATGAAAGTTGCATGCAAAATAACTTAAAATAAATATTAGGGTTATTTAATAGTGATTCATTTTTATAACTTAAGTGAAATGCACTTTACAATGAATGCATGAACTACTTACTAAGTAAAGTAATTTTTAACCAAGTGAGCTAATGCAAAACATATTATATCATTTAGAAGGAGGATTGTTGTTACTATTGTTGTTGACAGACTTGGAGAGCRTGTTCATAAAAAAAWAWWTTCACACTAGAAAAAAATTTCGCTTCTAGACAAAAACAAGGGTTAGATATCGGTTAGCTTACCTGAAAAATGCAAATTTTCCCTATGTTTCTTATTTACCGAGATCACACAGAGTGCACGGAAAAGAGCATATGCAGACATGAAAACCCTTTCAAATATATTTTTGATTTGTTGAGACCACACAGGGCACAAGGAAAAGAGCATAAGCAGATCGAAAAGAGTAGCAACCCATAAATAAAAAATAGAAAACCGAACTATTATCTCTATAAAAATTCAAAAGGACGTATATGTGCTTTATACCTCCAGATATGACTGAAATGGTTGTATCTTGGGAAAACAGAAACATTTTCGAGTGAAATGAAAAGTGTTCTTGACTAAAAAGAGTGCTCCATACACAATAGAATAGTCCTCTCATCCCATATATGTACGAAAATGGCAGAAACTAGAGATGAGGAAACATGACTTCACAATCTTGATCTATAATGGGAGGGGGTCTTCAAATGTGATTTGATACCATGTTCAACAACACATGTATTTCAACAGAGGAAAAACACAATAAATAACCACTCACACAACCAGATAAAAGATCTGATGTTTTGATGTGGTAAAACCCCTACGGGGAAACATCCGCGACCCCAACCAACGTGGCCACTTTGAGCAATTTATTAATGCAAAAGAAAAATATTGCAGAGAGAGTTACAAGAGAGTTTTTCACAATTGATCATCAACAAATGACCCTCCATGCTCTTTAAATAGATATCATGGACCAATCAGGTGTTAAGCCATGGCTCAATGTATCCATTAAGATCGAGGAGAATATGATCTGTCGGATCACTTTACGTCGAGAACATATCGTGACCATCGAATTACCTAACTACAAATGCATACTAAAGAAACACACTAATAAACACATTTTTTACCTAACAAAACATTAGAACAAGTTTATCTTAACTAACACCTAAGTGTCTTAATATCCTAACAAGGTTTATGCCTATATTTACACAAAAATCCTTTTTTGCTATGGTGGCCAACTTTTGACATGAGTTTAACAATATTTCTATGGGAATTCCTCATGACTCTAAAACCCTAGTCTAAAGCAAAATATAACATAAGATACATAGGTAAACATCCTAGTAGAAGTTTATGTCAATACTCCCATGAAAAGAATACATCATGAATTCTTATTAGAATTGAAAGTATCAGCATGTCTGCTCAATCAACAAATATTCATTAACATATTTCATATCTTCTTAAACTTTGAAGGCAGATGATCAAACTTTGTCGATTTCTTTAAAAAATTCAAATTTGTTTTCTTTAGGATGTTTCACGTCTAGGAAGAAACTTTCATATTGAACCAAATTATCATTTCAAAATGAGGAGACAATATTTCCAATATGACAAAGATAACAAGGAATCATACAGATATTTGTAGTTCTCAATATAACTTGGTAAACAAATAGGAGAAAGACTACCATAGCAAGATGTGTGTTGGTGCAACATCCAATCTCCAAAGGCCCTTCAACACTCCTCTCCCTTTGTCACATCAATAAACATAGTATCCAAGCACAAGAATGTGGACCTCAAGGTAAATATTCCACCCCTCATGCATCGTTCAAGTGGTGAATGGGCTTCCAAAAAATATGAAATCTCCAAACTTTCAATGCTCGATTATCCTACAATCAAATCTTCAAAGGTGGGCCCTAAAAAACCCCAAGTATCCAAATTGATTTTGCATTTATATTTTTTTTAGGTCGGCACTAAAATGTTTACACAGGTTGGTCCCCAAGTTACATCAACTTTCATCAAACGTGAAGGTCGGGCCTCCATCAAAATTAAATCCGATTATAACATACCAAGGTTGGTGCATCATAAAAATAAGCATTGGTCACACACACACACACACACACACACACACACACACATCAAAAATTGACCATTTTTAAACTTCAAATAATGCTCTGTAATTTCGTTCTGCAATCTAGTTTGTTGGGAAAAAAAATGTTCTTCCTTTGGTCAACTATAGATCCTCGTCAGCATCCAATCTGCTAGAAATATGAGAACTTATCATGAGAATACAAAGCTTTTACTATTGGTTGTTTCAAATTCTCAAAGAAGACTTAAAAGGGTTGCATGAATGTATGTATAATAGTGCCCTCGCTCCTTCAAAAATCCAATCAGCAACCTTAACACTACTTTATGTGAGAGAGATACCAGTTTTCAAGTTGTCAAGAGGGTTCACATGAAAATAAGGGCTACAACCACCCAATTATTTGTCTCCAACGTGAAGGAAGCTCCAACTCCCTGGTTCTTTGGTTGCAACCAGAAGGTGGCTCCAACCACCTATCCTTGCCTCGTCCTGTCACCCTGAAATATAAGTGTCAAATGTAGACAACCTATCACTTTCACTGAATCAACCAATGTCACTGTCATCATCACTTTGTCACTGTCAACCTGTAGAAAAAACTTGTAACAACTTGTACCAAGAAACCTATACCAAAAACCTATAACAACACTTGTACCAACAATCTGTAACCAACAACCTATGTCAATAACCTGTCACAATAATGTCATCAACCAATCATGTACATCAACAACTAGTACAACCTGTACCATCACAAGTGAATCAACCATGCACACCACAACACCTCACAACCATCACCAAGACCAAGATATCTATGCCACATTAACCATAAACCATGTTCTGAGATCACTACAAATATGTCCAACAAGAATACCAACAAGTGCCTCTAACAATGTACGAAGAATGTAAAAATCATGTATAAATAACAAGCCAAGTTATACCTCATCAAGATGTACCAACATCACCGTACCATACACATCATGTATATGCCAACTCATAAACTAAGTATCTCATCCATGAAATCAACACATACCTCAACCATATACCAAAACATACATCAATACAACCAAAAAGATTCCTCTAGCAATACATCACAAATCCATAAGCCAAATACCATAAACCCTTACATAAAACCATGTGCCAAACCTCACTATTATGTATCGTCAAGCATGTACCATGTCATGACCAAATGTAACCATAAAAAAATGAATATAAACATACATGTAACTCTGTAACAAACCTGGTGTATGTGATCACAGACCTGCCAACCTTCCTTAACTTCAACAACAAGAGACTACCATTTTTATCAAACTTTACTTTAGTCTCACATGACTAATTTTGGATTAGTCAACAACCATAACTTGCAACAAGAATAAATTTGTACCTATAATGAATAAAGGTCTGAAAATTATGTACAATATTCTTCAGTGTCTTCTCTGCAATCCTATAGGTTTGACTACTTGGAACCTCCCATAAAAGTAGTTATAGAAAAAATGGCAGACCTTGCTGAATTTTGGCTTATTCTAGAGAGCTAACTTGTATAGCATGCCACACGCGGAATATGTGTTGTATGGATATGAAAATGGTACACAACATACTAGAGACTGTAGTCTAACCAATGCATTTATTATCACTAAATTTGGATATGTTATGAATAATTTATGACATTTTTACCAGGAACAAATGTTTTAGACTAGTTTCAAGACTAGCCACAAACCCTATCTTCCACAAAGTGTAACTCCCAAACTACAACGACCCACAAGATGAAATTTTTATCATAGTTACTTGGATATGTTGTCTCAATAGCCTCCATATTTTGCTATCCAAAACATTCTATAAAAAAAATATTGTGAAAATGGTGAGATGGTCTATAAATAACATACCTTAGAAAGCATCATCAAATGACTTTATCCTCCCTTGAATTTTGGCCTTATTTACTTCACCTTCCCTCTGAAATTCGACTTAGATCTCCTTTGGTTACCTCATTCACTTGTATATATTCAATATGCTCAAAATAGGTGCTAATGGGAGACCCTTTCTCTCTTATTTATACTCTCCAAGTAGATTCCTCTAGTAGTATCCACTTAACCACTTTGTCAACTTTATTATTTAATTAATTTCTCATTGCAACCACATTGACTAGGAATCTTCTTGAAGACTTTCTAGAATAATTGACTTCTTTTTTATCTTCTAGGGGCTTCTAGAATACTCTTGGGGGTCCTCCAACTTCACAAGGTCACATCTCACTAACCGTGAGGAACCACGTGGCGTTCAACATATCAACGAAAATGGCATGATGTGTACTATCCATTTAGAATAGTCTTACCTGCATATTCACCGATATTCATGCCTTTATACCTAAAAAAATTCATGTCCCTTACCCATACCTTTGCGCTACCGAAATTCGCTAATGGACATACTCAAAGGTTGACATCAATCTCTAAGGGTTGACATCAATCTACAACGTCTCTCTCCAAGGGTTGAAATCAATGACAACCAACTATACAATTGGCCATCAATCTAGACCAACTGTCTGACAGCTTCATCACGATTTGTAGGTATTTCACCTCCCTCCTGGCCCATAATTATTACGATAGTTGTTGCATTTTCTTCTATAGTTTGCAACTCTAATAATGATCGACTGGAAAATAGTTCCTGGGATATTGCAGCAAAAATGGGGATCTAGGGTTGTCTTCTTAACAATATTTCATGTATCCCATGCAAGAGCATCATTTGTGACTTCCATGATTCCAAACGAATCCAATACTCTGGGTAATTTACGCATACAATAAGGCACCGTGTATACAATTTTATTGTTTCTCCAAGAACCTTAGTTAACGCAAATGGTAATTTTATAACTTGAACTCGTACTGTGCATATTTTATTGGGCATGGTCTTTTTTGACAGAATCAACAGTTGTTGATCCATTCCTGTAGTTGTTTACACAAGTCTCACTTTATGCTTCTTATCTCCACTATCTTTTGGACAAGGTCTAGGAGAACTAGGCATACTTTTCACTGACAAAATTGTATGGCAAACTTCCCTTCTCATAGCTTCAACAATCTTCATGTATATAGGATTTCTCAATGTATCTATGACATAGAACACATTTACAACTTTATCTCCTCGTGTTGTGATATCTTCCCTTGTAAGAGACAGACCTTTCTCATGGAAAAATGTGTGTCATATCAAAAAGAAAGGAAACTCTATCACTATTACATCCCTCAAGATGAACCCCCTCTAATACTTTGCATCCATATCTCTAATGTAGACTAGAGGATTTCTTAATGTTTGACTAGAGGATCTTCAAATCCCATCATCATCATCCTGGTCATCCAATTGCGATGTCATGGCACATTGGATAACACAAATTCCTCTTTGATAGCTTTGTTATTGGGTATTTCCTTCATATGGTATGCTCAATACAAATTGAAGTTGCACAAAAGACTATTCTACTATGCAAAAGAGGATATTTCAGAGTTTCTAAGCCATGATCAATTTTCATTGCTTAGAACAAGAGAAAAGTAATCAATTTTCAAATTCAATTCCTATATATCTCCGGTTAATATTTTTGGGAGACAGATTTTAAAAAATAGAAGTGAACTGGTGGTAGTGTTTCTTCTCAATTCAAGGTACAATTCATATTCATTTTATGTTGTCTATTTCATTTATGTTTGTAATTGGAGTTTTTATTTCCTTTATGAGTGTAGTTGAAGTTTTTATATAAGTAAGAGAAAGATAATTAATAGATATTGATTTGGTATTTACAAAACACCTACTAGTGTACCTTGTACTCATGTGTTTCTGTAGGAAACTAACCATTTTACTTGGCATAGTCTCATCATATCTTTCTCACCATAGGCCTCATCTTTTCCAAAACAAAATAACAAACAGAGTTATCTACTCATATTAATGAAGAACATTACCAAATATTTACTCTTGAACTATTCAGGATTTTATCCATGCTAAATGAGGAGTCATGTTTTTTCTATAGTGCATGTTTTAGTTGTTTGATGTGATTGTTTATTATCCTTATCAATACTTGTGTTTTCAAAGAAAACGCAGGGTTCCTAATCCATATTAGTACTTTTTGATAGCTTCTTGTCATCTTTGGACTAATTTTCTTCCTAGGTCAAAAAGAGTTTTATGATATCCACTTTAAATCTTGAGGTGATAAGGGTGCAACTCATCAACTGGTTATATCAAGAGAAATTTGAATATCAGTGGATCCTTGGTGAAGATCTATATCATTTTTCTGAAAGATAATAACTTCTATTCTTTACTCACGTTTTGAAATTGATTTTTATATGATGATCTTTTCACATCTTGGTAATATGATTGGATTAGCTTTGTTGGTTATATTAATTGTAACTTTAGTATTTGTGCATCTTTTCCCAAAATAAAATACCTAAACCATTGTTCTGCAAGATAATGCTTGCATTCTTCACTCAAGTTTTGGAATTGGTTTTAACCTTTCTATTGTATCAATTTCAAATCTAGATGCAATATTAAATAAAATTTGAATATTAGTGCATATTTTCACAAGAATTAATGACCCGCAACATGGTTTTGCAAGATGATGGATTTAATTCTCTACTCGAGTATTGAAAATTGATGATTGTATAACACCCACTTCAAGTCTATGGTAATAAAGGTGGGTTTCCTCCAATGGTTTTCTTGAATAAAATTTGAATATCAATGGACCATTCCCTTAATATACTGACTCGCCTCATTGTTTTGCAAGACAATAACTTTCATTCTTTAGTGGACTATTGGGATTGCTTGTTATATGATACTATCTCTACATCTTGGGTTATATTCAAGCTAATTGTGTTTAAATAGATTTCAATATTAGTGCATCCTCCAAGCCATCTATTACAAATTACTATATAGTGTTTTTGATAACCAATTATTTAACAAATACCTATATGGAAATCAAATCTTATTATCCTTGCCAAAGACCCATATGGAAAAACAAGTCATGTATAAACATATGGGTAGAGTTATCAAGGTGATAATGTGGAGGTTTTAAACAAAACAATCATAGGAAATATGACTAGACAAGTGGTATCTAACATGGCATTTCCAACACTCAATCATAGAGAATCCAGTGATAGGAGGAGTTTATGTTTATAATAGTTTTGATAGTTTTAGAATGTTGCCTTCAGGGTTTAATTCGTAGGGTTTATTTAGGCTTGAATTTATTATAGTATTTATTTCTAGCAGTCATCTAATCTCTAAAGTATATTGATTAATGATAGCATTAAGAATTGTTTGGTGTTTGAGATTTTTGGTTTGGTAAAAAAACTATTTGTGTGAAATTGTTGAAGTTCTTAGTTATGTTACTTGAATTTTCCTAGTAGAAATACAATCTAGTAAAAAAAATGTAAGCTATGTAACACTTCAAATGGAATTTTAAAAACCCGAAGTAGCAGAGATAGAAAACTTGGTATAAATTTAGACTTATTTCATTAGAATTTATGCAAGAAAGAGTCCACAACTAGGCATATAGGACTTTTGGAAAGTCAGTTCAAAGAGATAGATCTTAACTAGACTCAACATTGTTGATAAATTTTCTAAATTTGTCCATCCTTACCTTGTTTACCAAATACACGGGTTATATTGCTAAGTTTCCATGGGAGATTTAAACAAAAATGATAAATTCAAGGAATACAAGTATCTTTATGAATATTTGCAACTCAAACATATCTTGATTGTTTTACCTTCATGTTTAGTTCATATCTATTTGACTTTATTGCAAGTTGTTGCAGTATTTATTTTTTTTAATAATTTGGGGGACATTACAAGAAGAGATTCAATTAGAAGGCTATAAATTTTTAGCTTATTGCAAGTAAGTTATATAGACTAAGACCTACTAATTCTACATTGGGTGTCACTCTTCATGAAAAAACATTCTTATTGTAGAATTTATTATTTTGCCTAATATTTACTAAGATAAATACATGATTATTTTTGTAGTTTTTTGTCTTGTTGCAGAAGTTGAATAAAAATCATGGCTTTGAATAAGTGGTCATGGTACAGTTTTTTATTTTCTTTAAACAATTGAAGTTTTGATTATATATTTATTTACTAGATAAATAATATGGTCTTATTAGTCACGCGGTGTGTTACATAAACTAATATATTACTGGGTAACTATTTCATGAGGATTCAAATTATAGAGTTCTTAAGGATAACAATGGATGCAACTACTTTTATTGTTTGGCAAGTGAATGCAATGGTCTATGGCGTAGTAAGTGTTGTACATTTAATAAACATAGCAAAGAAGTACAGTCTTGGGGACCCATAATATTGCATGTTGGCACTTCACATGGCTCTTGGTACAAGCTTAGATCTGAATCCAGATTGGAAACAGATCATTACTGAAAAATGTATGACATCGAATATCGTTATAAAAAGAATAGAAAGATTGTTGAGACTACTACCATTCGAAACGAGGTTCAAAAAGTGGTAAGTTGTTTTTTTAATGGAATTTTATTTTTAGATATTTTCATTAAATTATGATTTACTGATGTATTCATTTTCTTTCATGTTATAAGGGGGTGAAGTGTACTCAAGAGTTGAGTGCAAATTCCTTGGTGTGTGAGAAGACGTGTTTATGAATATGATGTTCATTCAAAGGAAAAACAAATATGCACTAAAAAATAATGTTCACAAGAAAATCATTAAGGACAAAAATTGGAGTATTCTACATAAGATGTTTGATGAGTCACCACCGGTAAGAGCTATTCAAATTTGTATTTTTTTTCTTGGATGCAAATTTAATACTGCAGGGTATTTAATAAAATCATTTTTTTAGCATGTTTTTCTTGCAATAGAGAAATTTGTCTACCTCTTCCCAATGTAAAGAGAATGATATCTTATCTATTGAAGAGTCACCTAGTGTACGTTTTGTAAGCTACTACATGTTTTGTTACTTAATTCTACAAAGAACTAAATGAAACCCCCTTTTATTGACATATTTTCTGACAATGGATGTATTTATTTGAATAAATGCATGGAAATATTGTATCTATTAGTGATCCATATTCATCAGATATGGAGGAAATGATGGTTGAAGGTGTTAAATAAGGGGAAGGAATGAATCAAATCTCTCATGTTGGGGAAAATGTTGAAACTTCTTCTAATTCACCAAAGTTTGATACTTTTGCTAACCAAATTTCAAACCCATTATATGACAAGACACCAGATGTTGTTGTTGAAGAAAATTAGATATTTGATAGTATTGAGACCATTCATTGTTCTGAGAAAAGTTCAAAGGCTTTGTATGATAAGACATCAAACATCATCGGTGAAGAAAATGGGAAATTTCATACCGATAACACTTTTCAGTGTTCCTATGGGCAATGTTCTAGGATAATATTTGATATGACACTAGATAGCATTCATTTATGCCCACCAACTTTTGATAGCACTTCTATGGGATTAGATGACCCATTTGATTTTTCAGTGAACTTGCATTCATCTTCTTATAAATGTGGTAAAGATCCAAGAAAACTATCCTTGATGGGAAAGAAACAACTTTGTTTATTAAATATGATCGTAGTGATCGTTGATGGAGAGGACAGAACTAAGATAAATCATGGAGAGGTCAAAAGTGTGGTAAATGATGATGATATTAGAGAATCTTCTATGTCATAAAATACAAATATGTGCACAAATACAGGCAGCAAGGGTCACAAAAGGACATTTCTCACCTCGAATGAAGCAAAGGGTGGGAAATCAATTATCGTCACCCATCATTCTATTCATAATCTATTGTCCAAACAAAGAGGCAATACACATGCACTATAAGGAAAAATAGGTGTTAACTCTTATTGTTGATACTTTATAATATCTATCTAATTTTTTACATTTAATATATTTTTTTTGTTGATGGATCATAATATCTATACTATGTTTAAAATGAAGTTACTTTCTTTGTATTCAAGTATGTTTTATGTTTCTTTAACAGGTAACACTTGCAGCAGCCACACTCATATATTCATCTCTTTCAACAGGCTTATTTCCAGGGCTATCTACAATCAGTGTACAAAGATTTTGTTGGAACTATCTTAATTAGTGTACAAATATTTTGTTGGAACTACAAAAAAAATTACACTCTCCAACTACATAGTGGATAAATCTAGCAAAGGGAATATCAATATAGCTATCATTATTATCCATATCACACTCACAATAATATTTTACATACAATCCTTGAACAACAATTCCCAATGAAAACTATTATTGATGATTTGAAGAAGATGACATTTATTTCTTCCTACAAATTCCAATGCCAAGCTCTCAAGTTGCAGCAAAGTACATTTCACAACAACATTTGGAAAGCCCAGCAGGATCATTCAATATATTTCCAAGTGCACATTCAGACCAACAAAGTGAGATGTTCAATTCTCCAATTCCCACTCCCATCAATGAGGACCCTCTATAATCAAGTAGCAGACCTATTTCCATTAGTTTTGGGTAGCAGCATGATCCGGATTTTATGATCAGAATGAAATGAATACAGATTATTATCAGAAGATTTTTAACATAAAATAACAAATATACAGTAAAACCGGTTTCTATTCAATAAGAAAATAAGTTGAAACTGTAAAATGCAGCGGAAAACAAGATTGCTAGAATGGTGGCGGCTTATCTCTAAGAAGAGATGTGATGGTTACACTCATTCACTAGAAGATGATTACATTGAGGCTCTCAAGGCCTTTTTACAATAAACATGAATGTAAAAAACCCTAGAAATCCAAAAATCTAACCCTAGGAGATGAAACGCCAAAACTCATGTGGGCCCCATTTGGGTAAGTTAGTACATCAACTTCTTGGGGTCGTAACTTTTGCATACGATCTTTGTTTTAGGCGCACAATATCCCATTGGAAAGGTCTATCTAAGGATTACACATGTTAATTGTGGCAATCCTTCTACCTATTGAATGTGTTGATCCCTAAAAACGTTGTTTAGGGCCTCAAAATGGCCCCAGAAGTCAGGGACTCGAAAACTAGGAAAACATTGTCGAACTGGAAAACTGCCAAAATGAGCCAGTTGGAATAGGTGGGAGACCACCGACATCCATCTGGACCAACCCTCCCCCATTAGGAATCATTGGTCTCCATTGCGTTGAGTGCCCCCATTAGATGAGGAAATTTATGTTGAATTTGGGCTCGGGTGAGCCACTTGCCTTGGCGCAGAAGTTGCCCTGCTTTGACAACTCGATAAAGTTGGATCATTTGTTGGTGAATGCCCTTGACCTGTGTTTCCACAATATGATCACTGGATTCTTAGTGTATGTAGTCAGGGTTGATCTTTGTTAGTGTTAGTTTTTATGTTATCTCTAAGGTGTCCAATAATGGTGGGAAATAAGGTCGAAGGAGATCCACGTTGAACATTGGGTGTAGGCCAAGGAAAGGAGGAATGTTGAGCTCAAAGGAATTATCACCCACAGCCTTGGTGATGGTGTATAGCCCATAATGGAGCGGGTGAAGCTTCCTATGGGGTCTGGTAAGGCATTCTTTCTGCAAATGCAACCAAACTTTGTCGTCCACTTGAAACTTATGTGGCACTGGTGTTGATCATGGTGTTGTTTGTACTTGTCATTGGACTTATGTAGGATATCTTGAACTTGTTGGTAGATGTCCTAGATCCAAGCAATGAACCGGGTGGCTTTGTCATCTTCAGTTGGAGCAAGATATGAGTAGGCTGAGGTGAGCGCAAGGGGTAGTGCAATATTTATGGGACCCAATGGTTGGAATCCCAACCCCACCTAAAAGGGGCTATGCCCAGTTGAGCTATGCAGGGATCGATTGTAGCTATGATGGAAATATGGAAGACTCTCATCCCATGTATGAGGGTGCTTGGAATTATACATGTGCAAGATATGCACGATCATTCTATTTACGACCTCGGTTTGGCCATCTATCTGGGGGTGGAAGGTCTTGGATTTGTTGAGCTTGATGTCCAGCAGTGACCAGAGGCTCGACCTGAATGTGTTGAGAAATTGATTGTCCCGATATGAGACAATGGTTTGTGGGATTCCAAAATGTACCCAGACTCATTCAAAGAAGAGCTCGATAGTGGCCTCTATTGTGATGCTCTTCTTCCAAGTGGCCAGAATCGTCATCTTAGAAAAGTGATCGACAACCACAAAAACACAGTCATTTCCTCGCTTGGTGGACGGAAGGCCCAACATGCAGTCCATGGAGATGGATTTCCATGGCATGTCAGGAGTAGGAAGAGGGGTGTACAAGCCTTGTTTCTTGGTGGTCAGTTTGGAAATAGCGCAAACAGTGCAGAACCTTATATATTTGTTGACCTCGTTTCAAAGTTTCAACCAATATAAATGTTTTTGTAGCATTGCCACTGTCTTTTCGATGCCAAAGTGTCCTGCCACCCGACTATAGTGGGATTCCTAGATCATCTTCGCTCACTCGCTTGATGGAATGTAGATATGGACAGATGGCATAGCATCCCATCCTGAAGATGGGAATTAGCGACAACTGTGTTTGCGCCCAACATTTGGTAGGTGGTGGCGAATTTTGAGTCTGTCTCATAGAGTTGGGGGCATCCAGAGGTCTCATGGCCGCAAGAGTATATCACCATGGTGAGTGTCGTGATTGGAAGTCTACTGAGGAAATTAGTGACGCGTTTAATGCTTCATGTTTTATACTTGATGTTGAGGTGGAATTGTTGCAAGTATGTGGACCACTTCTGATGGCGGTCATTCTACAATTTTCCTTGTATCTGCATGAAATGCAGTGGCTTATGACCAATGCGGATGATTGTCTCCTTCCCAAGAATGTAATGTCTCCATTTGCGACAGGCTTGCACAATGGAGTACATTTCTTTTTCATAAGTAGGGTACTTACGGACAGCATCTAATAGTGTCTCATTATGATAGGCCACAGGGTGGTCGTGTTGAGTGAGAATGGCGCCCACAGTATAGTCTAAAGCATTTGTCTCGATATCAAAGGATTGTTGCAAGTCTGATAGTGAAATTAATGGGGTTGAGCACAAGCCCTACTTCAAATCATCGAACGCTTATTGTTGGGACTGGCCCCACACAAATTTGTCCTTACCACCACTCCTAGTTACTTGGCTGAGGGCCCATGCAATATGAGAGAATCCCAACACAAACCTGCGGTATAAATTGGCAAGGCCCAACAAGATCTAAAGCTCAGTGAGTGTGGTTGGGGCTGGCTAGTCATGGATGACTTGGATATTGGTTGGATCCACATGTACACCATGTTGATCAACGATGTACCCCAGGTAATGGACCTTGTCCATGCCGAAGGATTATTTTTCCAAGTTGGCGTATAGCTTATGTTGTCGCAGGGTGTGCAGAACCTGTTGAATATGTTGCAGGTGTTCTGCCCAAGTCTTGTTATAAACGGGAATGTCATCCAGATACACCACTACAAAAGTATTGGTGAATGGTCGCAAGATATCATCCATCATCCTCGTGAAAGTGGTTGGAGCATTTGTCAAGCCAAAGGGCATGACCAACCATTCGAAAAGACCTTCCTTTGACTTGAAGGCGGTCTTCCATACATCTGTTTGTTCTATGAAGATCTGGTGGTAGCCAAACTTCGTATCAATCTTATTGAAGTATTTGGCCCCCGTGAGCTAATCAAGGAGGTCGTCGATTCAGAGAATTAGGTACCAGTTTTTTACTATGATTTTATTTAGGGCTCGGTAATCAATGCAGAGTTGTCAGGTTCCATATTTCTTATGTACCATCACGATTGGGCTCCCACAAGGTGATGATATGGGACATATGTGCCCCTTGTGGAGCAGTTCTTGGATCTGTCACTTGATCTCCTCATTCTCTAACAGAGAGAGGCGATAGACTGGCCATTGTGTAGTGGTGCATCGGGGGTCAGATCGATGGGGTGCTTGACTTGACAGTGCAAAGGTACCCCAGTAGGTGACGAGAAGATATCTGAGTATGCTTCCACAACCTCATCCACTTGCTTATGTTATGTGGAGAGGTCGTCTACGGAGACCTTGGACCTGGATGCGATCTTTCGCTCATTCAAGGAGAGAATCATGAAGAAGACAAACTTCCCCATCTGAGAGATGACCTTCATGCATTGCTTGGAAGAGATCAAGGAAATAGCACTAGGTGGGACTGCCTCCGGCATCCTGTACAATTTCTTGTTCAAAGTAATAATAACACTGCAAGGCCTAGACTCATATACATCATGGTGTTTCCATAAATATGGTTGGACCAAAAGAACATTACAAACTTTGAGAGGAAAAACATCACATAATACATCATCTTTGAAGGTCTTGATGACGTATGACATGTTTCATTGTTGGCTAACGCGGATGTCGCTTCCTGGCAGAGCCATCCAATGGTATAGGGATGCAGGTGCATCATTGTCGACAAGGCGAGTCACTTGACAACCTCTATTGAGATGAGGTTCTTCTAGCTACCTCTATCAACGATGAAGTGCAGCGGGGTACCCTTCACCCACATATGTGAATGAAAAAGGTGCTCGCCTTCCTTTGGCTCGTCTTTTTCACTGGGTTGGAGCTTGGTGATAGAAACAGTAGCACTGGGTTTTGCATCAATGAGTTGTCTCCCCCTTTCTGGTTCTGACTCAGATTTGGAACCCGCATCTGATTCAGAGACTTTCACCTCAGCCAATAGCGACTTCTTTGAGCGGAAATCAGCAGTGTTATGCCAGGGGCTCTTATGGAAGTCGCACCACTTCCTGGTATCTTTGTTTGTCTTTATGGTGTCCTTCTTTGCTTGCGACCTGGACCGGTTGTCCTGAGGTGGTCTGTCTTTTCTCTATCCTTTGTTCTGTGGGTTGGGGCCACCCTTTCCTGGCTTTTTATGTGCGGGGTTCCCAGGCCCAAATTGTCACGTCTTTTGTTTGAGCTTCTGCTCGATTTTGACGGCATATTGGTAGGCCGCACCCAAGGATGAGATGTCCAGAAACTCCATTTCGACCTAGATGTATCTATGCAGACCGTCGCAATACTTGAACACCAGATTTCACTCAGAATATTTGATACCCATCTTGGTATGCAAGGTATGGAAGATATTTGTGAACTCGGGCACTGCTTGGTCTCTTTCTTGCCGCAGTGTGGTCCATTTTGTATACAGGTCGTCATAACTTCTGACAGGGTAGTATTGTTCCTTAATAGCATCCCTGAAGGACTCACAGGTGACCGCAACTATAATTAATGAGGGTTCCTATGTTTACTTCTGCTCATAGAAATTTTCCCACCAATTTTTGACAAGGGGAACAGCTTTGAGGAGCGCAAAAGTAATATTTTTTCTATTTGAGAAGTTATGGACAGAGAAATACCCTTCTAGCAGATTCAACCATTTGTCTACAGCATCTGCGTCTATATGATCTTCAAATATAGGAATATCGAAGTTGATTTGTACCTTGAAGGAGGCGACACCTCTATTTGAGGAAGATGTGTCGCTTGTTGGTAGTCACTGAAGGATTTGCGCAAAACTATCCATCATCTCGTTCCTTTGTTACGTGAGAGCTTCCTCGAGCAACATTTTGAAGGGATCTCATGTCATGTCTTCTTTATTTTCTCCCGCCATGAGAGGTCGCTTGGGCATGCAAGAGATTTTTTCCTCAAGAGAAACAAGCTCGAGACCCAATTCTTTGTACCCTAACCTCGTTGGGGACATGCATTAAGAATGGCAAGGAGCATATAGCTCTGATACCACTGATCCAAATTTTATGAGCAGAACGAAATGAATACAGATTATTATCAAAATATTCTTAACACGGAATAACAGATATACAATAAAACGGGTTTCTATTCAATAAGGAAATAAGTTGAAACTGTAAAATGCAGCAGAAAACAAGCTTGTTAGAATGGTGGCAGCTTATCTCTGAGAAGAGATGTGACGGCCATGCTCATTCACCAAATGATGATTACAATGAGGCTCTCAAGGACTTTTTACAATAAACAGGAATTTCAAAAACCCTAGATATCCAAAAACCTAACCCTAGGAGATGAAGCGCCAAAAGTCATGTGGGCCCCGTTTTGGTAAGTTAGTACATAAACTTCCTAGGGTCGTAACTTTTGCATACAATATCTTTTTTAGGTGCACGATAGCCCGTTGGAAAGGTATATCCGAGGACTACACATGTTTTCATAAGAATCTAACTCTATCTACAATTTTACCATGTCGAGCTCTAAAAACGTTGTTTAGGGCCTCAAAACGGCCCCGGAAGTCGGGGACCCGAAAACTAGGAAAAAACTGTCGAACTGGAAAACTACCAAAATGAGCCAGTTGGAATAGGTGGGAGGCCACCGACATCCATTTGGATCACTTCAAGATTATGATATGTGATATTAATATACAATGCAGTGTCATCTCTTGCCTCTCTTTCTCAATTATCCTTTTGATGCATTTTATTATTAGTAGAATTAATCATCATGACTACTTAAATGATCACAATGGCAAAAGTTGTCATCGGCCACTTTTGGTTTGTAAATTCTCTTCATGAGGGAAATTTTAGTGTAGTAGTAGTAAGTTGGATTTCCCTGCTCCAGCACCTGGATGTGTGAGATCCTCATACCTAACTAAAAGGATTGCCCAATTTTTTAATCGTATGTACATTTTCCACTAGTCTAATATAATTTGGATTTTTTTATTTACCAAAAGAAGCTTACATTCAATGTTTTCTAATCCCAAAGAATACTATCAACTAGATTTTATTACTTCTTTGAGGATCCAAAGGAATACCATCAACTACATGTTGTTACTTATTCCTTGGAAGTCAATTGAGCTTCAGTTCATTGGTGGGGTAGATGGAACATTATGCCACCCACGAAAATTTTATTTTGAATGTGGTCTCCTTCATCTTAATGGAAAATATTTTTGAAAGGATGAGGATAGGTGCCAAACATGTTGACCATGAAAGAATAGTCACCCTTCAAACCTCACACCTGGCACATTATCTCACACCTTAGATTAAACAACAAAATTGGAAATTTTCTATCCTTGCAAGTTGTCACCACAAAATACACTCACAAAAACATGTATAACTCGGAAATTAAAAGTTTTACCTTGCAAGCATAACATATTGACAAGAAATTGTTGCTTAAGAACCAAGGACCATCATTGAGATCTAGAAAAATGATCCACAATGGTTTATTAGTACTAAACCTGAAAGCAAACTAAAATTCAAACCAGCCTGCAAACAAATCAAACTAGCATGGAAATTATGAAGTAACATGGCATTTTAACAGGATAAGTACATTTTGGAACTTGATTCTACATTTTGGAACTTGATTCTACCTTAGTTGAAGCTCTTGCAATGTGATACTTGAAGCACTCAATCTTGATTGGAAGGTTAATTTCTTCCTTAAAGTGACATAAAGAAATAAAATTAGCATGCTTGGTTTTTAATATGAACTTACAAGTAGGTGTTGTAGGTATTGGCAACATTAATAACCATAGAGTTATTCAAATAAGGATCTGAGAATATACAGTGAGGCTTATCTAGATTCTCAAATAGAAAAAATAATCAAGTTCTTGAGTGTACTTGCATTTTCTGCGACTCTTATCATGAGTTGTTCTACTATGTAATTGGTCGGATCACCACTAGGGTTGTCCAAAATGAGTGAATCGACAAGTTTTATGACTTCATCGTTGCTGAAAAAATCAAACAAACCATCACTACCAGTTACAACAAATTGATCATATTCTGAGACTCTGTGAATGTTCACAGATAGTTGGGTGCAAATATATGAGGGGCTAGATAATTCACGAACTCTTAGAATACCCATCAAGACATCATGATCACAAATCACACAAATACACTGTAATTAGTAACAAATGCAAGTCCTTGCTCAGAATAGGGATTTCTCTCATGCATGTGTATTTCCATCAATAATGTGCCCTAAGTGCCCAAAAACATTATTTCAAATGCATCTGTGTTGTACAATGTTGCTTTCCTACTGCCTAAATATCCAAAAGTAACACAATGAATGCTTTTGCATGGCACTAAATGAAAATAATTATATGGAAATCAAAAAATGAGGGGGTACACACATTGCTTCTCTTTCCTTGGACACCTTCCCGCTCAACATGTTGTTATCTGAGGTAACACCCATTATGGTGCTTTAGCCTCATGGAGCCATCATAACTAATACCACTAATGAAACTTTATTGATGTGGGGGCTAGTGTCCAAGTGAGGGACACCTTCCTAGACTCATTTTCCCTCTCCATGGATCATTATGCCTCATTACTCATAATTATGTGGAAATCAAAAAATAAGGGGGTACACACATTGCAAAGAGGTGAACAACAGTAACAACCACGAAATACTAGAGATTTCAACTGGAACTAAACACAGCCTTGAAGAACATAAGTAAATCTTAGCAAGAAATAGTTTGCAAGTGAACAACATCATATAACCCAAAAAGTAAGTGCGTTGAATATTAACTCTCTTGACAAAGTATGGACCCCAACTTAAGCCAAATCCATAGAAATATGATGCTTCTCTTGGCCCAAATAGTTTCTTCCAGACTACATGTAATAGAAAACTTCACAAAAGCTCTTATTCTAATGTGTATGAGCCATTTTAAAGCTAATTATCCCACCTTTTTTTTTGGAAAGGAGGAGTTGCAATCCTCGATGAGTGACACTTATGAGTGGGAGTTACCAAACATTGAATATAGGTATATACATAACAACAAAAGTTGAATGTGAGCATGAATAGAAATAATCATTAATGTGAACATGCATTAGTAACTCTTTATGCTAAGAAAAGATAAAAAGATGTCCCCAAGTAATATTATCACTAATAGAGCAAGTTATTTATGCAACGGGCGTGTCGTCCTTGAATTTCTATGCCCCAAAGAAATTGAAGTGATGGCACTGTTGAGATTTCAACTTGGTTGACATAGTGTCAAATTAGTGCAGGAGAGACCAATGCATCTTAACCTTCATCACCTGGTTCGTGTTCGTATTTGAGTTCGACGACCTTGAAGTTCAACAAAAATTCGACAGTGAAAAATTTGAGAATAAAATTCGGCATTAAGTTCGACATACTACAAAATAGTTTGTATGTCAATTTTTTCCAATTAATTTTTTTTAAACAATCCCCTATTTGCATATGAAAATCTATTTTAAAATTCTAATTAGTATAAAATAATGTATCATTATTTTTCACACAAAAAGAATAACATAGAAAATTAGAACTACGAAAAAAGTTTGCTAAATTTGAGTGATAAATATATTTAGCACCATTAAAATTTTCCAAATATATTATAATATTAAAAAATATTTAAAATTATATTTATAAATAGGGTTTGATTATAAATCTTTAAAATTATATTTGAATATTTAAACTATTTATAAATTGGATTTAAATATGTAATGGACTCGGGTACTCTCGGGGTATGGGTCGAGACCGGAAGAAAAATATTTTGGTCGAGGCCCGTGGGTCAATTCGATAGTCAATTTTATACATATTCAATATTCGATAGTCCATGCCTAGTTCTTGAAAGTTTAAAGCCCAAGGTGCTTGTGCCTTATTATCTTCTCTTGTCCATCTAAAGCTTTTATTAAAGTTTCCCTTGCCATCTTTAATACCAAGAGATTCTAAGTATATTTTCTGCCAACCTTCCCCAATTAACAAATACATGGGTTCTTGGTTTGGTTGCAAGATGTAAGCAACCACATAATGAGTAGACTTAATCTGCATCTAATAACCTTTATGGGTGAATATTATTATTGCACAATGATAAATGGCAATGTTGATTTCTATAGAGTTTAATTTCTCCAATTATTTAAAAGCCAATAAAGTGAGATAGAAACCAAGGAATCACATCCTTCCTTGCATATCAATGATCCATGAATAATAAGTGCCTTTATAAATTCAAACTTTCAAGCACTATTTCAACCTCAAAGCATAAGTTTCCCATCTCATCAATCCTCTTTTCATGAGGTTCAACATTCTCCAGCCCATGTGTTGAGGCAACTTGGCACTTGCCTGCATAGTGTAGAAATTTCTACCGAACAAATTCTTAGCCAAAAACTTAGATTACAACCTCAAATAAAACTTCAACAAAAATGTATGTAAACCCAAAACATTCAATTGTGTTCTATGAGAAGAAATACAAATGACTAAGATCTGAAACTCAAGAGCGGAAATAAATGAGCAGTAGACAAGCATGCATACACATTTGACATAGGAAATTTCTAGGCAATGCCCCTAGAAAAACTTACAAGGGGAAAACCATCCAAGGAGAGATTATTTTATTGAGCTCGCAGGGAAAAATATTTATGAGTTGCAACAACAATATTATCAACATTAAATACAACAACTTATCTCACAAAATATGCATAAAACACCTCGATTTGTGTGCCCAAACTAGTTGTCTTTATTTATGTCCAACTGTATGTTCCTCTACAGCAGAAATGCAGTAGTATGGTCTTGTATAGCAGAAATGCAGCAGTACAACCCTCAAATTAATGTGCCCATATTTGACTGTATGGTACAGTACTCAACTGTATGGATTTCTCTCAACAAAACACCTTGGAAATCATGCCAAACTTCAATATAAAGGCTTCCTTGAGTTATGTGCTTTAAATCAGTTGTACAACTAGTAATAAATGTTGTACGGCCCACCTTCAGTTGTTCTATGGCACAGGACTATAATAAATGTTGAAATATCGTTGGGATGTATGCCAATCCTCTCCTTAGGATTCATGCCAATCCTTTCTTATTGATGTTCTTTCCCTTCCATCTCAATCTTCCTTGGAAAATGTGTCTCTTCACTTTCCCACTCAAGCTCTCCTCAAAAGATGTGCCCCACCTCTCTCAATGGATCCTTCTTATTCATTCTTTAATGAGTAACGATCCTAACCCTTGATATTCCAAAGAGATAGACGGTTAAGATTAGAAATTTCCCTCTTGAGATCAACGGTCGTGACTTAATCGTCCGTTGAGATCACTTAAATCGCTTAAGTGACCCAAACTTCACAAAGTCACTTTTACCCATTAAATATTAAAAGGTTCAACTTGACTTTATAAAATCACTTTATAAATTCACGTTATAAAATCACTTTATAAAGTTACTTAAGAGAGACATTTTCTCGTCACTTTTGCATGCTAGGCATCGCCAATGTAGAAGTACTTGTGAGCTACAAAAACTAACACATAGTCAATAGTGACTAGTTTGATGGAATCCCGAGAATTCTTTACTTTCATCTTTGGGATTGATCCATCTTTAGCATAAACATGATTTTCTTTAAACTACTAAAGTTGAATTGATTCTTCCCAACCTTGATTGTGTAGCATGTGGATGTTACCTGATCATGTTTGTAATATCCATGAACGCCCATTGCAAATATTCTCATACATTAACTAATATTTTCTCTCCAACTAAGAAACATGTTGCATGAAAGGGTTGAGAACTTGAAATATAGTAACCTACAAGATTTTTAAAACCCATCTTTTGTTGATATTATGGTAGTTGTGGGAGGTATTTACCTCTACGTGTAAACCTGACAAGGATAGAATACTCCCGGAAGAAAGAAGAAACCCTAATGAGTTGGCTAATAACCCTAGAAGACTTGTCGACTCAAGAAGATAATTTATATTAGGTTATTAGCCTCCAAGAGAAGAAGTCAGCCAGGAATAATATTATATACTGAACAGACAGATACCCAGTATGAGAAGTCAGCCTAGGCAGTTAGCCAGAATTAGTATAAATACAGGAGGCCAATTCTCATTCTAGCAGGCAGTCTCAGAATTGCAGAGCAACACTTGTGCGCACTGCAATTGCCAAATTTCTGCATAGGTTTGGAGGAGAGTTGTCGTTGCAGCTGTTGCAGCTAGTCTATCTGATCATCTCTTGTTGGTGCGCTATCCTTGGGGAAAGGTGCCCTACCCTTTGTTTGGCTATCTATCCCAAGGTTTTCTTCTGGAGTGATTCTCAGTCAAGGTTAAGGTGCTCGGAGGGTGGCTTCGACCTATGGTTGGGTGACAATAGAGATATTGTCAATGGTAAAATGAGCACATCCATTATATTCTAACAGGTTATGGGCCCACACCTCCTTCATTCAGTCTAAACGTTGGAAGGAAACATAGCTACTAGTATATTGAGCTCGTTGAGGAACTGTTGTTAGGGTTACTAGCAGAAGTAGCTTCCAAGACACTGTCGCTAGGGTTACTAGCAGGAGCAGTTGCAAAAACCCTAATCCTCTCGTTGAGGCACCTTAAGCGAAGGGATTTACCTAATCTCCAGACAGATCAGTGTGCCCTAGCCTAGTGCATCTCTTGGTACTCTTAGCAAGCCAAGACGTCAAGTTTGAGTTTGTGGTCAAATCTAGGGTTTGACCAATTCAAAGCAAACATGACTTATTCTATGAAGTCAGAGAAAAAGTTAGATGGAGCTTCTAACTTCAGAGTGTGGAAGACAAGGATTGATCTCATCCTTGCCAAGAATAAAGTGTTGGATATCGTGAAAGGAAAGATCATGAAACCAGAGTTTGAAGAAGGGAAAGAGAAAGAACCATAGAACATTGCAGCCACAGAGAAGTTCAAAGATGGTGACATCAATGCTATGAGTATCATAGTGGAATCTATAAAAGACCACATGATACCCTACATCTCCCATCTTGACTCATCAAAGAATATGTACGATGCCCTAACAAATCTCTTCTCGATCAGAAACGTTGGACAAGTTATGAGTCTGAAGAATGAGCTCTGTGACATGAAGATGAATGATGATGATAAAATAACATCATACTTTGTGAGGATCTCCCAGTTAAGAGATCAACTACAAGTTATTGAAGAGATCACTTCAGAGAAGGAATTGGTAAACATAGTACTCAATGGTCTTCCCAAGACGTGGGATGCATTTTCCGCAAGCATGAACACAAGGAAGGAGTATTCGACATTTGAAGAACTTTGGACTTGTTGTGCTCAAGAAGAATCCAGGATCAATGCAAAAGAGAAACCCCAAAAGAAGCACGATGATCAAGCCTTCACAACAAGATTCAAGAATTTCAAGAACAAAAGGAAGTTTGGCTCAAGGAGGAAGCCAAATCAAGAGAAAGACATTTCAAAAGTACAATGCTTCAACTGTCAAAAGTATGGCCATTACAAGAATCATTGTCCCGAGCTAAAGAAAAGGAAGGAGAAACATGAAGCATCAGTTGTCGTAGAAAAGGAATCTACAAAGAAGACTAAGCAGGATGAAAGAGACTTCTTCTTCTAAAGGTAACAATACTCTTATTATTCCTTGTACATGTTTTGTTTGCATCGTCTCTGTACATATCTTGTATATCTATATCTTGGAAGATAATGTGTTCCAAGAAGAACTATACCGATGGAAGAACAACAAGATAAGGATTGATATCATTGGATAATACATGAAAGAATGAAATACATCAAGCAAATCATGTGGAAACTATTGCAAGATAAGCCGAATAAATCATGAAGAGAATTAGAAGAAGAAAAGACAACAATCAAGAGGAAATTGGAGAAAGACTTATGACGTTTTTTTAGAAGACAACAAGACGGAAGCATGGACTCTATTAGACAAAGAGAGCCAATTATATATTGCAGAAGACAATAAGGATGCAGACGTAAGCATGGACTCTATTAGATGGAGGGAGCCGATTATATGCACTCACACATGAAGCAAGGATTAGGAGGGAGCTAATCCTATGATCCATTTAAAATGATGAAGTATGGTAGCAGCCATGAAAGACAGTACGTGTTCAATTCAACCACAAAAGAAGACCTCTTCGAAGAGAAGCCTTAAAGTATCCCTTGGTTGTCCATCCACATCTGTGATCCTGTGATGAAAGAAAAAAATGGAATGTTTAGGGCATGGAATCTATAAGAAACTCCATGGACCCAAGAGCTAAAGAAAAACATTAGGAAGAACATGAAGATTCCAAGAAAGAAAGAGAAGCCAAAACAACCAGTCATTATATTAAGAATCACAAGATTGCCAACCTGATATGAACTCAATAAAAGAAATCAAGCAGAGGAACTGAAAGTCGTGATGAAGAACAGTGTATGAAAGACTTATGAATGAAAGAATTGTGAGATCTAGAACTAGAGGTTCTCCCATATGGAGGGAGAATACTATGATGATTACTTGTTCCAGTAAACCAGACATATCTCTACATGAGTCATTATATCAACATCCATAAGTTTGAGTTCTACATCAGATGAATGCAAAGAATTTTCTCTAGAGAAATTGAATAAAAAGCGTATGAAGAGCAACCTCAAGAATTTGAGGCATACCAGAAAGAGACCCTTGCATGCAGACAAAAGAAGACAACTTGGTGGAGAACCTCCAGTGCACAGCAGAAGCGTGGTGAATATTTCCTATAACATCAAGATGATTACTTAGTAGATCAGATCTCATGATGACAAAAGAAGTGCCACATGGATATGTTCCAGTTTTCCAACAATGATATACTCTAGTGTTCAGAGCTACATGAATCCTTCAAAGAAAATCAGTGTTCCAGACTAAAGTACATTTGAAATCAAGCATTACACTATCTGTGATGAAGTCTAGAAAGGATAAAGTGGTTCTCCAATACATATCTCCACAGATGAGCAGATAAGCAGACATTTTGGTAAAGCTTCTATCCAAGACGAAAGAGTTTGTGTACTCAAGTTGGAGCTCATGGAGACGACTTCCTTATTGAAAAAGGAAGAGATGACTCCCAGGTTGGGAGGGAGCACTGAAAATATTATTGAGGACATTCATTTTCAATATTGAAAAATAGTCCATCTTGGACAAATGCTTTCCTGTTCGGAAAGTGGATTGAGATTTTTGACAGACAACGATTTCCCATTGTGGTTAACATGGGAAATGATCCAAATTGTTGATGTATCATAGACAATGACTTCCCATTGTGGTTAACATCTGGAGTGGTCTAGGGAAGTCTCTCTTCTTAAGGGTTACTCAAGAAGACTGGCCCGCCTCATCGGACAGGGATTTCTCATTGTGGTTAACATGAGGAATGGTTTGTTTTGGAGGTTGATACAGGACAGTCTTTTCCTCTTGTGGTTAGTAGAGAAAATGGTCTGGACAGTCATTCCTTAGGGTTTATACATTCTCTCCAGGGTGCACTTTGATTAGTGTAGGAGTGTAAATTCTAACCTTGTACAATATCTACTGCAAACTGATATTCAGAAAAGAACAAAAAATATACAATGGCAAATACAAACATTACACATAGATTTTTCACCTGGAAACCCAAACCGGGAAAACCAGCATATATTATATTCATACATTGTGTTACATTGTTTACAATACAATATACATATAGGAGCTAGCGACATCCAAAACCCTAACCCAATGACCTGGATTAGTCCAAAACCCTAATTCCTTAACCGGAAATAGAAAACCATCGGAAAAAAACCATGTGCTGAAAAACCACCTAATATCATGTGGTCCCGGAAATATG
>ML812696.1:32379-57125 GCA_009831015.1 Picea engelmannii
ACTTTGTAGCTAATGTTAAAGCCAGAGGAGATCCTAGCGCTAGTTGAAATACTTGAAATATAAATGACTAAGTTCAGTGCATATTTTATAATTTAGTAAATTTAGTGCATTCTCTTCACTTACTGGAAAGGGATCTAAAATGGAGGTGCTTGTAGAAAGACAACAATTCAGTATGGTAAACTTGTTTCTATGACAGCAGATAATTATGCAATTATGATGAATGCTCCACAAGTAAGAACACAGTTGTAAATTCCATATGGACTATCCAGGCTCAATATGTTAAATGACATAACAAAGCCTTTATTACTAAGTATTTTCATTTTTCATTTCTGCTGAAGTATTTTTACTTCTGAATTCTGACCAAGTATTTTCATTTTCTAATTCTGCGTTTTTTTTTATGGAATGTGCGTTTTTTATGGAATGGACAAATATTTTGTCATATGTCTAACAACTAGAGTTTAACTACTACTGTATATGTGATGTTGCTCAACAAAAGTATCCATTACTGCACTGGAGTATACGGAATACAATTGGAGTATAGAGGATACAATTGGAATGTTCACGTTATTGGCATTGCTTTTGTGTTGATACAAGTTTTCAAAGTATATTTATAATTTTTTTAATGTTTTATAGTTTTAAATTGTGTAATTAGAATAATGTATTTTGTTTAAGCATTTAATATGATTATTTAGATATCATGTAAGCATTTTACAATATTATTTTATTTTGACTAAAAATAAGGTGGTCTGATATGGTTATTTTGGTAAGAATCATTTTAATTGATAAAATTATAAATATTAAATTTTAACATTGCACAATTATAATATAATAAGAGTATTCAAGTGATTTGTAAACTGAAGAGTAAAATCTTTAAATAGGACTTGCCACTAAAATAGTCTTGCAAGTCAATTCCTCCAATTTTTACATCCATAAAGTATTAAGATAGATGATAAATTATATAATGATCCAATTCAGATCGTGAAAAGTGTTGAATCACTTTTTACATTAAAAATCATAATTTTATCCATCTGAAATTACAATTTTGGCAAAAATTGCATGCCTAAATTTAAGTGAAAAAAAAAACAAATTCATAATTTGTTTAACCTTCTTCACTCTATAAATGTAATCTTTACCATCTAATAATAATTAAATAGAACATAGAAAATATTATAGATAAATCATATAGAAGATACAAATTATTATGGATAAATGACATAGAAGATATGTATGTAAATTATTAATATAAAATGGATTTTTTTAAGTTGATTTGTTATGAGATTATGTAATAAAAAGTGGTTGTATTTTTCCTAGAGCAATCTTGGAAATTATATATAGTATGAAATTATGAAGAGAAGTTAGATTTAGAAGATTACCATTTATTACAACTTAATTCATGGCATATTTAGTACAATTTGAGTGGTCTTAGAATGGTTAAGAATATGTGTTTCCTCCTTGAAGATCACAGATTCAAATCTAGAGGGGGGTAGGGTAGGGTATGTACACCTTAAAATTATATTATTATACACCTTAGTGTACTCCTTTGAACTAAATTATTATACACCTTAGTGTACACCTTTGATCTACTTGATTAGGATTGTTTTGGGATTGGGGATTTTGATGTTTCATTGTTATACTATTCTTGTTTATTATTGAAATTTTATTTTTTTTGGATTTTATAATAATTAAATATTTATTATAAATATATTTATAAAAATCTATATAATTAAATATATGATTATATTTATGGTGTTTTGTTAATAGTTTTTATGTTAAATTATAAATTTTTATTTGAAATTTTTTATTTTTTTATTTAAATTTTACATCATAATAATTCAATAAAATAATAGTTATATTTGAATTTAAATATTATGAATTTGGTTGCATTATTGAATTGCAAGTTCTATCCTTATATATCGAATTTGAAATAAACAATAAATGTGTATATTACTTGTTGCATCATATGAACTTTGTTAATACATAAAAATGGGTAATCATGTAAAACATGTGAGTAATCTTTAGGCTGGGTTACATAACATTTATTGAGATTATAATTAAATTACATATATTCAAAATATAAAAATGATTATAACTCAATTAAAAATAATTTAAATATATTATAAAAAGAGAAAAATTTCCTAAAACCCTTTCAATTATCTAATTAATCTCAATAAAATGGTAACAAAAGGACTTCTATACCCAACCTTGTTATAGAATTGATCAAATCTTTCCACAAGTCTCAAATGTTAAACTTTTTCTTTGAATTTCAAATGTTAAACTTATCAAAATAGATTTATCATAATATTGGATGTCACGTGATTATCCTTACATGGATTTTCAAGTGAGTTAGTTTATAGCGTGAAAGATTTTTTATTCTTTTCTATGTTGACAAATGTTAAACAATGTTATGTATGGTTTTTTAGAAAAAAATTATTTTATTTGCTATGTTGGTAAATGTTAAATAATGTTCTACAGAGTAAATATGTCAATATTGGAAGTTTCACACCTTATTTTCATAATTCAAAATTTGAAGTGGTTTTTAATGATTTGAAACATCAAGCTAAGTAAATAATGAAAGATTGAAATATATTGTCATACATTTAACATTGCAATTTAGTCTTTTTGGTGTAGTATTCCATTTTGAGCTCCCTATTTGGACATGGGCCATTGTGTATAGACGATGTAAATTATTATTTTGCATGGGTGTTAAGTGTACCTCGAGGAAGTAGTACCTGGAGCCCCTCCCATGGGGAATGAAGAGACTTCACGAACCCAACACCTCTGATTCTGATAAGGAGTTTGTACTCCATATGAATCTTGACCATTCATCTTTTGAATCACAATTAGTCACTATGGAACCTTCTTCAAGGGGGTGACATGAGGTTAAAAAGAAGAAAGGGAAAAATGCAGCATTAAAGATTATTTTCAAAGGGACAAAAATGAAATGTAAATTAAATATGTAACATTAAATTTGTAAGTTCAGTCTATACATGAGAAGTGTAAATTCTATTCAATCTTTAAACGAAAAAACATTTTTTTCTTTGGAAAAAAAGAAGTGTGCCTCATTGCTTTGCCTTTCCTAGTTTCAAGTCAAGAGTACATTAGGTTGTGTTTATTGTATATATGCAGTGAGTTGTGTGGCCATGTATATTTCTACTTGGGAGCCCAAGATTAAGATCTTACTAATGAACCAATAATTGCTTAGAGTTATTTTGTTTTTCTTGCATTGAGATATAAAGCTTTAACGATGTAAGCAAAATGAATATTAATATAAAAAAGGGAACATACACATGACTAGAGGTAACACAAGAAGGGGGTATTTGGTTTGACAAGTGGCATTAATGGAAAAAGGGAAAGAGATAATAGGGGCATGTGTCATCTATATACATTTCCTCGTGACTTAAATTAAGTGGCTTCACAAAATGTTGCATTAGAGGGATGTCAACACCTCAACTTTTCATGCACACCTACCACATTTTGATACAACTAGAGAATTTTTAACATTATGCAAAGGTTCAATCCTTCATGTTTTTTCTTATCATTCATTCTTATATGAGCTTATTCATGCGCTAGTTAGTGCTATGTGAGCAAGCTTGTGTTGACATGATTAAAAGAGTGTTGTGGATGCACTTTGTTGTTTTCCATTGTGTATTGGTGGGAGGATGATCACCCTTGTTGGGAGCTAGAGGGATTGAAGACAAGCTAAGAATTGTTTGAATGGTTTTTCTACTTCCATGGAGGGATAACAATGATAAGTAGATATAGAGTGAACTATGAATTGTGGTCTAATGGCATCTTGACTAGTGTGTAGATTGATGAGATATGGGATTTTGTCAAATGTGAAAGTTGGCAAGGGAAACTTGTCTAGTGCATAGGCTAGTAATGTTCCCAACTAATTATTGCAACATCATTTATGCTTAGAGTTGTTATGCTTCCCTATTCCTAGCATGCAAGTTGGTGGATTTTGTGCATTGTTGCTACACATTGCTCTTGTTTATTCATGGAGGTATTTTCTTTGTTAGTATTAATAGGATTTTCAAGCACAACATATATCCTCATGTTCAACGATCTTTATCCTCACCCAAAACATTTCTATATATAGGGCACCTCTTATTATAAAATAGGACATTAGGAATAGTTTATGAATCCTTATGCTATATATACACACCATTTTAACACCCTTAGAATTGAACTTTTATATATTGTATGGGTTCCATATATTAACAGGTTCAATATAAGTTGGAGGATCATCTTATGCTACATTTACATTTGGTTTTTCATGTAGCACTTAAAACCTTCTTTTTCATAGTTCACTTAAAACTTGTTATACACATGCAATATTTGTTTAAAATTGAAATAGTGGCATACATTTAACTCATTGGATTTTGTTGTTGACAATAAAACTATCTTGCCTACTTTTACACTTAAATTTGACCTGTAATATTACAAAATTATTTTGTATTTTTTATAAATAAAAATTATAATATGACAAATGAGATATACATGGAAATTTGCCATTCATATTGTTGGGCAATACAAACCGCATGATTAGGCCAAATAAACGATGTGGTTAATATTTATCATTTGATCCTTATATAAGATGTATAGAATAAATGAGCCACAATTGTAAAGATGATATATTTAGGTTTTTTTGGCTAATGTATAGAGGTTAGGGAGGGGAAAATTTCCTTTTATTCCTAATTGTAGAGTTGCATAGTTTGTAGTGTTACCCTTCTTATCCATGAGTTTTGTCCAACCTTTCTCATCAAGCTTTGAAATAGGTTGTTCTAATATTGATGAAATATTAGGGATCTGACTACTATTCCCCAAATTGCTTATCCAAAGGGATTGATTCCCTTTCTTTTTATGAATAATTTTTCTTCTTTTGCTTATGACACCCCCAAAAGCATTGCCAAATGAAAAGAAATTCCCCTACAAATGAGGCTCTTTTCTATCAATGGCTCATAATCCTCTTTACCCTGTCATGGGGTAGATCAAGGTCATTTTTGACATTCCCTAGCTCCAATTCATATGTGTTATCATTTTAGACTAGGCCATTTTATTTCTTTATTGCAACCACCCAATGTTGTTCAATTACTAAGTCCTTCCACCAAGTGGTTTTATGATTTGTTCTCTTTTTCCCTAGGGAAACATTTTCCTTCAAGAAAGAGATTGTTAAGGGACCTCACTTAACGTGCCCCTGCAATAGAACAATATATATTCATAATGGAATACTTTCACAAACTATTATCCTCATTCTCCAACATGATATCTATAGATAAAGCCTTCCTATAATCATGTTGAAGTATATTCAAGGAGTGGTAGATGTTGGACTAACCCTACTCTCAAGGCCCGAGGAAATAAGCTTACCCAAATTACTACCAAAGATAGTGAGAGATTTTTTATTTCAAAATTATGGAGAGAATGGACAATTTTACTTAGATTGGAACCGTTGAAAGTGATTTATAGTGTGGATTGAATCCAAGAGTCCACTGCCTTAGGAAGAGACCCTCTTTTCCCATGAACTAGAGCCATGTGCCACAAAATAAAAACATCCATTGCTATAAGAAATTTTAAAATGAAAAAATCCTTGGCACATGGGTCCATATACACAATCTCCATCATGAAAGACCCAAAGTGTTAGAGAACCAAGCTTGTATATCTTTTCGATTTGGCCATTATAGATTAAAATGCATATCAACTTATTGGTCGAGAAGTATTTCTACCCTAACACATATCAATGAATGCCCCAATCTAAGATTTTTGTTCATTTTTACCAATGACATAATACCTTTCCATGCCTTGGTTTGAGATTTTGATTAAGGATATATATCCACAAATACTTGTGATTCCATGGTGTGAGATTTTTATTAAGTATCTATATTCACAAATAATTGATCTTAAGTCTTGACTTCTTATTCTTTAACCTAAACATAATTTAATTTCGAAACCAAAATGGGAATACCTTTCTCTAACACAAAGCTAAGACTAAGGGCTTACCTAATACCAAGTTTTCTTTAAAAGGAATAACCCTTACAAAGGACAAAATCCATAGGTAGGGGTTCTTTGTGCATTGAAGTCATACTTACATGTAAAATAACACATATACACATGAAAAATAGAGGAGATTTTTTAGTTACCATAAGATAGGTGTATCTTCTCTCACACATATCTATACCCACACAACATGTTCCACATAGGAGGGGAATGTCAAGCAAGCATACTCAACCAAAAATCAATCAACCAGGTCTTAATGTTAATACAAGTATTAACCCAATCACCTTGTTGCTTGCCGCTAGACCACAATCTTGGGGTTGTCGCTATCAAATGGGGAGGCCACACATGCTCTATTTTGGATAATCAGTGCATAAAAACATCTAAGAGGCCACAAGTTGGGAGTTGTTCTATCAAAGTTGTCCTTGTCAAATGGAGAAGGCACAACTACTCTATTTTGGATATTCAATGGATATAAACATATAAGAGGCCACAAATAGGGGCTTGATGTGCCAAAGTTTTCTAGGACTTGCACCTGGCTCCACCTATTTTTGCAAGCACATGCACTCTACAAAAAAAAAACAACATTGACAAAAACAACATGCTTTTTATTTTAATATTATCTTTTTATTGAAGCCCACATATCCCATTAAAACACCCCACTCTTCCCAAATCCCTCAAAGCATGGAAACAAAAAACAAAGCACTTGTTAGAGTCCTCTGGTGTTGTACCCTACGTCATCCTCTAAAATGTTGGGATTCTAACGTGCATTTTAATTTAAGATTATATTTTTATTGAACCCCACCTATCCCATTAGAACATCCCACCCCTCCCAAAACCCTCAAAGCATGGAAACAAAAAACTAAGCACTTGCTTGAGTCCCATGTTGTCGTCTCCTAGGTCATCCCCTAAAATTTGGGGTCTCTCCAATTATCCCCAAAACTCCTAAAATTGAATGATGATAAGCAATGTTGAATTCAAGAAATGTACCCAACATTTGACAAAAGTGACCTGAGATTATACTATATGTTTTATAGATGATATAGGGAGGCAATCTATGCACTCAAATGACCTCCTTAATGAAGAGTTTTACAATATGAAATGCAACCCCATATTTGTTGCAAGCTACGAAATGCACTATATTAAAAGAATGATTAACAATAATAAGTATAGTGTCATTTTCTCTTTGAAGACTTAGTAACCCAGTAAAAAACCCATGGCCATGTTTATGATTATGATATTTTCCATGCATGGAATCAACCTTAATCCTCAATGCATTGAATTTTTGTGTTGCTTCTCTTGTTTTGTTTGGTAGCATCTCACTGCACCTTCTCTCTCTCAAAGAGTCCTTTTGTTGATAGCCATGGAGGCATATGTTTGGGGAGTATGATCATGTTGGATATGTGTTATATTCATTTGGTATCAGAGCAAGATTTTGGCTTCAGGGAGACACCTTTGTTGCTAAGGGTTTGGCTTGTTTTGGGCATGTAATAGACTTGTGATAAACATGTACAATGGGAGATTTGTAGTGGTAATTCTTGTATTGAAAGAACGACAAGTAGTTCCAGAGTGGAGATCAATAATTTCAATGGAAAAAAATTTGAACTGTGGAACCTCAAGATGGAGGATCTTCTAGTAGATAAGGAACAATGGGTGGTTGTAGACCCAAGTACAAACCCTTCTAATTTGTTAATGAACATTGGGAAAATTTAGAAAGAAAGGTGAGGAGTATTATCCACCTTTGTCTCTCATATTCAATATTGTTGAATCTCTCTGGAGAAGACACTACAAAGAAGTTGTGGGAAAAAATAGGGAACTTGTATCACTCAAAGTCCCCGGTAAATAAGTTGTTTATGTAAAAGAAGTTGTTTCATATTAGGATAGAAGATGGTGACTCTAAGATAGAGCATTTAATTTCTTTCAATGCTCTAGTAAGTCAACTTATTTTTGGTGATGTTAAATTAGAGGAAGAATATAAGCGTATTACCTTGTTATGTTCTCTACCAGACTCTTAGGATAACTCGGTTGTAGAAATAGGTAGTATCAATCAGCGGTCAACATTAAAGTTTGAGGATATAGTTGCATCATTTTTATTAGAGGAAATGTAATGTCCCCATTTTTTGGATTCCCCTACTCCGTAGTCATAGATGACCTTGTAAGTTTATGTCGTCTTGGCCAGAGGAGTAAAATGAGGCTAACAATGAGCTCATGAAATTTGGAGGGGTTATATGGGGCCCAGGCTATCCCATTCACCATATTTCATCATCAAGATCATTTCTGGACAGTCCGCCCTTGGTTCCGTGGTGTTTTGACAATTTCTGTAATTTTGGTTATTATTGGGCATAATGTAATTAAATGCACTAAATATGTTATTGGGACCATATTATCTGAAGGGATACATGAGTGTAATAGCTCATTGGAACCGAGATGGAAATTCCTAAAGGTCGGAACAATGAGAAATGGATTTTCAATGTCTGGGAATGCCTTAGAAGCCAATTAATCATTTTCTGGCATTAAAAGGGGGTTTAAAAGGGTTATAAAGTGAATTTAATCTTCATATGGATTTGGTCAAAGAGAGGAAAAATCTAGAAGGGGTTCATAGAAGTGTAAAGGAAGGGTAACACTTCACCTTTCCTCATTATGATTTGATCTCTCATTTTGGAGTGCTCTTGAAGCCATTGTTTTGTTAGGCTTTAGCAAAAACCTTCCACCATTGCAGTTTTAGTTTCAGTGGTGCAATATCCACCCTAGCTAGACAAGAAGGAGGATCCATCCAGGATATTCAACTAAGCTTCATCTATGGATTGATATCAGTTTGGAGGTGCATATTCGTATGGTTTTCTGGTGGTGATCGTGACATCATCCAGGTTTTGTCTTGTTATTGTGTGTTTTTCAATGATGTAGTGCAACTACCATAGCAACCATTGGGTGATTGTTTTCAGATTATAATTCCTAATAAAACAATCCATGATTCTCTTTTATTCCATGTGTATCTAGTTTTGTCGATAATATGTTTCAGGAAATGTCTCTAGTGGAATGAATGCTAAGTGTTTCTGGAAAAATAATGTAATAGCATAGAAATTCATGATATCCTTGTCTAGCTCTGTTGGGGATATTAAAGTGGTGTTAGAGTTGGAGATCTTGCCATCTTGAGAGGAAATAATGATACCAAATCCAAGTTCTTCAATTGTCGCATCTCATTTTGATTAGCAGAGACAAAGATCTTCTTGGTGGGACAAATTTCAAGCTAGGGCCAATTTCATGTGTATGTTGGTCAAGTTTCTTGTCCAAGGGATTGAGTTTATCACCAAACCTGAGTTCATCTTTTGCTGGGAGAATTTCTTGATGACTGGGGTGCCTTACTTCATCAAAGGTATGATATTAGTGTGTGGGATCAGAGTTAAAGTATCAAGATCGATTACTGGTTGAATACTACAGTTGGAGCAAGTCGTAGCACTTAGAAGAATCCGCAGGGTGTTTTTCAAAGAGAGTCATCTCCCTTTTATTTGCAGTTCGAGGGTCAAGGAGAGCATGCAGGGTGTTTGAGAGGGGCGAGCTACCCACTGAGCAGGTATCGCGGTGTTAGGAGAGGGTCGCGATCCCTTGAGAAGAGTCGTGAAGGTACAAGAAGCCAGGTGAGGATTTTGGGGGGTCAATCCCTCATTTCTCGCAACAACGTGAGGATCGGCGGGTCCATGAGGGTATTTGGAGGGACGAGCTCTTGTTTCTGCAGGCCACGAAGAACAAAGAGGCCACATGGGTTCCTTATAGATATCAATGGGCTGCGGGAGTTCGGGGTGGCTGAGGGTCATTATTGGTTGAGTCGTGGGTATGTAGAAGGTTTCGTGGGGCTAGGAAGAGCCCCAAAGCAATTTTCCAATCTCTGTTGAGGAGACTTTGGCACCATTTCAGGTTTACTTTGAGTTTGAAGTGTTTACAATGGTATTTGCAGCTGCTATAGAAGCCACTAGAGATCTCTTATTATTGTTCTCGATTTCACCCATAATAAAATGCCATGATGTCTACTTTATTCCATGTGTATTTGGGCTATACATTTGACATAATATTTATGAGTAGAATGCATCCAATGTGTTTATGAAAAATTGTCAATGAAATATCATGCAAAGTGTTTGAAAAAAAGACATAACCAGAAAACAGAAATTGGAAAGCCAAGAATTAATATCCTAGTATAGTCCCATTGGGGATATTACAATACATTTTCATGTTGTTTTATTGAAGTAACAAGAACTTATGCTAGCAATGTAATCCTTTAAAAAGATAAATCCAGAACATTTGGTTGAACTTTTGAAGGATTTAATAACAATGAGATGCATGCCTTACTATTGGGAGTATCTAGCATTGGGTGAGGAAATTTGTGCAGCTTTTCCCTTTCGAAGCTATTACACCCTCAAGTACATAATTTGGCCCAAGGACCTGGACACAGATTACCTGAAAGACACAGGGTAAAAATTGAAGACAAATGAGCATGACGGGTGGAGGAGTATGCATCTAGCCATGAGGAAGATGTGTGCATAGGGGAAAACCAAACATCAACCTATGATAAATCATTAGAGTTAACCGACGAGACTGTTGACACTAGTTTTTTGGATGGATATACCTCTAATGAATCAACTAAAGATGAGGATGAAACACCTTATGATGACTATGAGGAAATGTTCCAATCAGTCGATGTTGAAGACCCAACATCACTCACTGTGCATGATGCTTATAATGACGGTAGTTCAAGTGTGATATCACCTATGCATGATTAGGATTCAACACCGTATCTTATCTAGGTGGATATCGGTGGCCAGCCACCTATTCCAACTAGCTCAAAACTATTTGTTGGCAATTTACTATTTTTAGCATATTTGTGGGTCTTAAACATTCGGGGCTATTTTAAGGGCCTAAATGAAGTTTTTTCACGATCGTACACCTCAATAATAATTAAAGGATATAATTGAGCCCCAAAAATGAATTTCCTCTTCGATACCTTTCTAACAAGCTATCGTGCGCCCCAAACAAAGATCGTATGCCAAAGTTACGCCCCCGAGAAGTTGATACACCAAACTACCCAAAACGGGGTCCACAAAACTGTTGGATTTTCTTCTTCCGGGGTTAGGGTTTTGGATTTTCTTTATGTTAAAAATGCCTTTGGAGCCTCATTGTAAGAATCATCTTCTGGAAAATGATCCTAGCCGTCACATCTCTTCTCAGATATAAGCTGCCACCATTCTAGCGAGTCTTTCACTCTATATTTCTACAGTTTTGTACATTTCACTCATTAATATAAATTGTATATTAGTGTATCTCTGTTTTTATGGTTATATCTATGATATACCTCTGCTATATTATTGGATATGTGATATATCTCTATACATTTCTTTATTATATCTCCACTCTCATTTCGTGCAAAAAATAATCTGGATTAGTGGTATCAGAGCAGGATGCTCTTGATCGTTTTTCAGTGCATGTCCCTGATGAGGTCCGAGTATAGAAAGTTGGGTCTCGATATTGTCTCTCTTTAGGACAATATCTCTCGCACACCCAAGAAACCCTCCATGCCGAAAGAAAAGAAAAATGACAAAGCATAATATTCTATTAATATGTTGCTTGAGCAAGATCTCACACGACAAAGAGACGAAATGATGGAGAATTTTTCCCACATCCTTCAACATCTGCCGATAATAGTAGGCACATATTCATCAAGCGACCACTATGGAGGCACCTCTCCTTTCAAGGTACAAGTTAATTTTGATATTCCCATATTTGAAGGTCAGATATATGTTGATGCCTTAGAAAAATGGTTAAATATGCTAGAAGGTTATTTTTTTGTTCATAATTTTTCCGACAGGGACAAGATCACCTTCATACTCCTTAAGGATCTCCCCCATGTCAAACATTGGTGGGAAAATTACTGGGAAAAACTTTCCACAGACGAGTCTAGAATATATGGGGTCGAGCCCACTTGGGATTTTTTTGTGGATGCGTTCAAGGAACAATATTACCCTGTTGGTAACTATGACGACCAGTACATGACATGGACCACACTACAGCAAGAGAGGGGGCAAACAGTGTCGAAGTTCACAAATATTTTTCATACCTTGCACACCAAGCTAGGTATCAAAGACTCTGAACGACATCTAGTTCTAAAATACCGCGGAGCTCTACATAGGTACATCCAAACTGAAATGTGTTTCCTAGACATCTCATCACTGGGAACTGCCTATCGATATGTTGTCAAAATCGAACAAAAATTTAGGCACCAGAAAAAATGAGAATTCGGGTCTGCAAATATGAAACAACCAAAGTATGGTAAAGACGAACCTAAAACCCAACCTCCAGAAAACTAGTCCAAGCCAAAGGAAAAGAAGGGTAACAAAAAGACAAAGGACACTGGAAATTGGTGCTATTTCCACAAAATCCCCTGGCACAACACTCATGAATTTCGCTCAAAACAATCATTGGTGGACGAGATCAAAGAAAAGGAGTCAAACCCTAATTCAGAATCCGATTCAGAAAATAATGGGAGAAGACAGATCATCCATGTACGCCCCACTGCTACTGTCGCGACCGAAACAATTCAACTAGAGGAACCCGTAGATTATGAAGAGGGGGAGCACCTTTTTCATTCACAGATGTGGGTGAAGGGGACCCCGCTGCATTTTATTGTTGATAGCGGAAGCCAGAAAAGCCTCATCCCAGTAGAGGTCGTCAAATAGTTGGGATTGTCGAAAACACCACACCTGCAACCATACAACATCGAGTGGCTTTGCTAGGGATGATATCTCTGTGTCAACCAATAGTTTTGATTGTCATATGTCATTCATCCCTTCAAAGATGAGGTATTATGTGGTGTTGCCACGTTGGATGTCTGTGATGTTCTTTTGGGCCAACCATATATGTGGAAGCGCCATGCTATTTATAAGTCTCGAACCCGTAGTGTCATTGTTACTCTTGGGGGTCATCTCTATAGGATACCAGAGGTAGTTCCAACTATTGTCCCACCAAAACAGTGTCGCAAGGTAATCTCTCATACTGCAAAATTCAGTGTCTTTACAATTTGTTTAAAAGGTGAACATAAGGACACTACAACCACTGCAGCCTTGGCCCAAGACCTTTCTTTCCAACATAAGAAAACTGTAGAAGGGAGGATTGATCTAGGTGGATATCGGTGACCACCCACCTATTCCGACTGGCTCAAAACAATTTGTTGGAAATTTACTATTTTTAGCAGTTTTGTAGGTCCTAAACTTTTGGGGTCATTTTGAGGGATTAAACAACATTTTTATCACGATCGATCACCTCAATGGTAGCCAAGTTCTTTTATGGATCCCCCAAAATAAATCTCTGCATCGATACCTTTCCAACGAGCTATCGTGCGCTCCAAAGGAATATCGTATGCCAAAGTTACACCCCCGAGAAGTTGATGCACTAAACTACCCAAAACGGGGTCCACAAAACTGTTGGATTTTCATCTTCCGGGTTTATGGTTTTGGATTTTATTTATGTTAAAAATTCCTTTGGAGCCTCATTGTAATAATCATCTTCTGGAAAATGAGCATAGTCGTCACATCTCTTCTCAAAGATAAGCTGCCACCATTCTAGCGAGTCTTTCATTCTGTATTTATACAATTTTGTACATTTCGCTCATTGATAGAAATTGTGTATTATTGTATCTCTGTGTTTATGTTTATATCTTTCTTGTTTTATTGGATATATGATATATCTCTGTACATTTCTTTATTATATCTCCGCTCTCAATTCATGCCGAAAATAGTCTGGATCGGTGGTATTAGAGCAAGATGCTCGTGATCATTTTTCAGTGCATGTCCTCGACGAGGTCCGAGTATAGCAAGTTGGGTCTCGAGCTTGTCTCTCTTGAGAACAATTTCTCTCGCACTCCCAAGAAACCCTCCATTGCGGAATAAAAGAAAAATTGTAGAGCATAAGATTCTATTAATCTATTGCTTGAGCAAGATCTCACGCGACAGAGGGACGAAATGAAGGAGAAATTTTCCCACATCCTTCAACGCCTGTCGATAACAATATGCACATATTCATCAAGAAGCCACTTTGGAGGCACCTCTCCTTTCAAGGTACAAGTTAATTTTGATTTTCTCGTATTTGAAGGTCAGATAGATGTGAATGCCCTAGAAAAATGGTTAAATATGCTAGAAGGTTATTTCTTTGTTCACAATTTTTTCGACGGGGAAAAGATCACCTTCACACTCCTTAAGGCTCTCCCCCATGTCAAACATTGGTGGGAAAATTACTGGGATTAAAGTTCCAAAGAGGATTCTGGAATATATGGGGTCGAGCCCACTTGAGATTTTTTTGTGGATGCGGTCAAGGAACAATATTACCCTATTGGTAACTATGACGACCAACATATGAGATGGACCACATTGTGGAAAGAGAGGGAACAAACAGTGTCAGAGTTCACAAATAATTTTCTTACCTTGTGCACCAAGTTGGGTACCAAAGACTCCGAGTGATATCTGGTTCTGAAATACCACGGGGCTCTGCATAGGTACATCCAAAATGAAATGGATTTCTTGGACATCTCATCACTGGGAACTGCCTATCGATATGATGTAAAAAACGAGAAGAAATTTAGGCACCAGAACAAAAGAGAATTTGGGTCTGCAAATCTGCAACAACCAAACAAAGTATGGTAAAGAAGACCTTAATAACCTGCCTCCATAAAACTAGTCCAGGCCACAAGAAAATAATGGTAACGAAAATACAAAGAATGACACTGGAAAGTGGTGCTATTACCACAAAATCCCCTGGAACAACAATGATGAATGTCGCTCAAAACAATCATTGGTGGCCGAGATCAAAGAAAATGAGTCAAACCCTGATTCATAATATGATTCACAAAATAATGGGAGAAGATAGATCATCGACACAGACCCCACTACTACTGTTGTGACTGTAATAATTCAACCAGAAGAACCAGTAGATCCTGAAGAGGGGGGGCGTCTTTTTTATTCACAAATGTGGGTGAGGGGGATGTCGTTGCATTTTATTTTTGATAGCAGAAGAAAGAAGAACCTCATCTCAGTAGAGGTCATCAAATAATTGGGATTGTCAAAAACACCACACTCGCAACCATACAACATCGGGTGTCTTCACTAGGGACGAGATTTCTACAGTAGCCAACAGTTTCGATTGTCATACAACATCCAACCCTTCAAAGATGAGGTATTATGTGATGTTTCCCTACTGGATTTCTATGATGGTCTTTTGGGCTAGCCATAAATGTGGAAATGCCATGTTATTTATGAGTCTCAACCTCGTAGTGTCATTGTTACTTCGGGGGGTCATTTCTACAAGATGCCACAGGTAGTTTCAATTACTATCCCACCAAAAGAGGGTCACAAGGTAATCTCTCATACTTCAAAATTTGGCCTCTTCACAATCTGTTCAAAAGGTGAATAGAAGGACACTGGAACCACTGCAGCCTTGGCCCAAGAACTTTCTTTCCAGCAGAAGCAGATTGTAGAAAAGAAATAAGATATTGTTTCTTCACCTACAATGGTACCTACACATTTCTCATTCAAGCCAAGATACAACAGGTTGGTTGAATAGATTCAACCCCACCAACAACAAGTTCTTGATGGTCTTCAACAAGATAAGCAACACAACTTCTCCAGGAACGAAAGAAACTCACTAAGATTCAGACTCAACAAATGCTTTCCCCTCTCCCCCAGGAACTCAACACAATGAAGACCATTTCTTCCTAAGGAGGTGTTATCTCTATGTAAATTGCTTGGTTGAGGAAGCAAATCACAAAGGTAACCACAAAACCACTTTAGAACTGAAACTAGCCTTTTCAGTTCAGAGAGGGATCTCTCTTGTCACTTGGTCTCTAGAAGTTAAGTTTTCTCTTAAGGATCAATGGCTAGGTCTTTGATTAGATGAAGAGATTTGTAAAGTTTTTTGGAAAGAAGGAAAATGAATCTGTTGGGCAATTGAGTCAACTTTGAAGCAAATGGAACTATCAATGACTGATGGTAGAACTATCAAGGAAGAAGAGGCTAGATAGGTGATAATATTTCAGTTTAAATATTGTTGTTGTATGATGGAAAAAAGATAAAACTATTAACCACATTCATAGCACTAACTGAGATGAATTCTGATTGAGTTAAGAAGAGATAACAATACTTAAATTGATTGAATCTAAAGCATCAATATCAGATGAATTTCATACCATTAGCTTCCAATTTAAACATATAAAGGTTGCATATGAAATGAGAAAAAAACACAGGAAATACATACATGAGAGGGAAACATACACTTCATATCACCACCACAAGAATCTCTGGTATGAATAACATTGTACTTCTGCACTAATATTTCATTAAAATTCAAAAAAATTACAAAATGTTCAAGACAAATGTCCTCTATGCTTCTCCCAACCCTTTGTACATTCAAAATGATCCAATATAAAGGCAAAATACATCCCTAAGCTAGAGAAGTCGAGCTTCAACCACTCTCCTTCAATTTTGGATCTAGTTACATTAAAATAGGAACACACTCCAAACTACTTGCTAAAAATAGAAGTTCGCTTTGACCATATTAAATACATAAAAATATCTCAAAAATATATATTCTTCAACACACTTTAGAACTTCAAGACTAATGTGAGTCATTTGGTGCACCTGGAGATGAATCAGAGGTTGATTTGAATGTTGAATAGGCTCCTTGACTCGTTTCCGTAGCTATCTATTGTAACTCGATGTGTAACTATAAGCTACACCAGTTGCGTAGCGAGTTTACACAATGAATAGTTTTCTTTAGTTTTCTTCACACTGATCATTGTACCACCCATCAAACAATTAACCATCATTTATTCATCAAATGTGTACTTACAACACTTGCATAGTGTGAGATTTCTACGCAAGTTCTGTGAAACTTTCTTTTCCAGAAAACCTCAAAACATATTAGCCCTTTATTGATCAAAAATACAAAATTGTGAAATGATTGAATTTATATTTCAGCCACCTCTGCAAGTAAGTTTAACTTTCCCCTGGATTCATCATCAACTCTTATCCTTAGTTTTAGAGTCCTATTTTCTTTCCTCAATGAAAAATTATGTCTTTTAAAATTTTCCACTTGCCTATACAAAAGTGCATTTCTTCTTAACTTTGACTGAGCATTGGAAATAGTTGCATAGGCATTGGAGATGGCTAGTCCACACTCATGAAGGTGTTTATCAAAGTCTTGATTTGCTTTTTTGTTCTCTTCCCTGAGTTGAATGATCAAATCCCGTGCTTCTCTCAATTTTTTGTTGAGACTTTTGACATTTCTCTCACCTTCTCCAGGTGAGGTATGGATCTTTTCAATTTCTATGAATTGGTCCTATGCATGTGTTTCTTCTGCAAGCTTGTGTTCTGAAATCAAATTTCTAGCCGAAGATCTTGTTAGAGGAATTGTAGGTTTAGGAAGCTCTATTGTTTTAGGACTTTTCTCAACTACTCTCTCTTTACCCTTTCTGTTAGAACTTTGTTGAAACTGTGGGTGTTGATTATGTCTTTGAAACTGATACCACTTTTGGTGTTGAACTGCTAGAAACCCTTTCAACAAGTTTCTTCTTCATCTTGATGTTTTCATAATGGAATTGTGCTATGGCATGATGAGATTTATTAAGATGTTCTTGGAATTCTCCAATTATTTCATCCTTTTCACATGACTGGAACTGATCTTTACCAATACCTTGAGTTGTATTTTCAACAGATTGTGTGTGCAGGGCAAGTAATCTTTTGGTTGCTGCTCTTGTAATTGGACTAGTAAGTTTTGGTGTTTCAACAACCTCATCTGCAAAGTGTAACTTTTTTCCTTTCTACTTATCTTGTTGGCTTGGTGAAGCACCTTCTACTTCTTTTCCTTTCTCACGACCTTGTTCTACAGATATTTTCTCCCTCCTATTAGACTCCTCAAGGACTAAAGGAGATGTTTTTTCATCTGTTAGGGGAGAATCTCCTTTAGGTTCTAAAGAAATCCTTGCTGAAACTAGGAAAGAATCCCAATCCTTGTTCAACTTCTTAAGTTCTTCCAGTACCAGTAGTTTCACCAAAGATAAATGGAACAAGTTGGTTTTAACCTGGTTAGCTTTAGCCTGCACTTGGTCTGAAATTTTACCTAGGCTTATGTATAGATAAAAAGGTAAATTTAAAGGGTTTTTTCCTATGAAATGCATTAAAAGCCTAATATGGTACTGATATACCTTGTCAAATCTGCCCTCGCAGGTGAAATATCTTTGAATTACTCTCAATAGCTTTTCACAGTGTTCCAATATGCACTCTCTTGGAATGGTAGTACGAGAACTGTTCTTTTTATACTTAGGATTCAAGAAATCAGTGTAGAATATGGAATCAAGGGGCATACCTTTGAACCATTTCTCCCCTTGAGCTGGAATTTCAGTTGCAACAACTATTGTTTCCTCTAACACCTGGAAAGTAAGATCAAGAACCTTTGTATGGACACCATTGAAGTTGAGGGAAAAATCCTTTGTCAGCTGCACGTTATACCCTTGAATTTTTTCACAAAATCTCATGCATCTGGCATGTTCAAAATAAACCATAATTGCTAGATCAAATTTCACTAATTTCAAGTTTTGTGGATCGATTCTTAAAACTCTCCCTCCCTTATTATATTTCTTCTTTCCTTGAGTTGTCATCCTACAGATGTATGTTGAAAACACTGTGACTATGGAGGAAAAATAAGTCAATGGTTAGGGTTAAGGCAAGGGACTTTACACAGTGAAAAACAAAGCTAGGGTTTACAAGAAATGGGATCAAAGGAACTGGCCAAGGAAGATCTAGTCATTTAATCATCATATTAATTGATAAAGTTATCTAGTAGGGAACATGACCTCCTTAGTATGCAAATTATGTAAGACAGGTGATGCATAGCATGATGAAAAAAACATGCATAGCGAATGGAACAAAGATTGTGTAGTGGATAAACCAGGATTTGTGTAGTGCAGATCTTGCATAGCACGCTGAACAGAGCTTGCATAGCACATGATTTTTCTGAAAACTATTATGGCAGAGGACTGTATCTGATGAAAAAGATCCTTTGCATGAAAATGGGAGGGAAAAGGAATTTTGTATTTCAAGCAAACTTGATTGGACCTTTGAAATGATTTGACAACTTCGGTAACGCCAACCTTTGCACATCAAACTTACACAGAGTGTGATCCTTTGCAAGACAAATATTAAAACCACTCTAGAATATTAGTGCATACAACATGATGACTGATGATGGATCCATATTTCTCATAATATGTCATTATGATCCATGATACCACTTGAAAACACTTCCCCCTAGACCTTTGATTTATGACTTGACTCTTTTATGGCATATCATATCAAGACTCATGACTAACTAGATCCCACACTTAATAATTCAAAATAGGAATGCATTGGTCTTCCCAAGACCAAGGCATGACTTTCCAAACTCTTAACACACCTATGAACATACCTTGAAAATCAGGATACTAACAAGAGGGAGGATTGATCCAGATGGATATTGGTGGCCACCCACCTATTCCAACTGGCTCAAAACTGTTTGTTGTCAATTTACTATTTTAGTAGTTTTGAGGGTCCTAAACTGACAGGGCCATTTTGAGGGCCTAAACGACATTTTTTCATGATTGAGAACCTCAATGATAGTTCACAACTCTTATTGAACCCCCAAAATGATTATCCTCTTCGATACCTTTCCAACGAGCTATCATGCACTCCAAACGAAGATCGTATGCCAAAGTTACACCCTCGGGAAGTTGATACACCAAACTACTCAAAACGGGGTCCACAAAACTGTTGGATTTTCATCTTCCAGGGTTAGGGTTTTGGATTTTATTTATGTTAAAAAGGCCTTTGGAGCCTCAATGTAATAATCATCTTCTTGCGAATGAGCATATTTGTTACATCTCTTCTCAAAGATAAGTTGCCACCATTCTAGCAAGTCTTTCACTTTGTATTTCTACAGTTTTCTACATTTCACTCATTAATAGAAATTGTGTATTACCACATCTTTGTGTTTATGGTAATATCTCTTTTATATTATTGTATATCTAATATATCTCTGTACATTTCTTTATTATATCTCCGCTCTCATTCTGTGCCGAAAATAATCCAGATCAGTGGTATCGGAGCAGTCTGCTCTTGATCGTTTTTAACTGCATGTCCCCAAAAAGGTCCGAGTATAGAAAGTTGGGTCTTGAGCTTGTCTCTCTTGAGGAAAATCGATCTCAAATGCTCAAGAAACCCTCCATGGTAGAATAAAAGAAAAACGACGAAGCAAAAGATTCTATTAATCTGTTGATTGAGAAAGATCTCATGCGACAGAGGGATGAAATGATGGAGAATTTTTCCCACAACCTTCAAGGCCTATCGATAACAACATGTGCATCTTCATCAAGTGGCCAGTTTGGAGGCACCTCTCCTTTCAAGGTACAATTTAATTTTTGTATTCCCGTATTTGAAGGTCAGATAGATGCGGATGCCCTAGAAAAATGGTTAAATCTGCTAGAAGGTTATTTCTCTGTTCACAATTTTTCCGACAAGGAAAAGATCACCTTCACAATCCTTAAGGCTCTCCCCCATGAAAAACATTGGTGGGAAACTTATTGGAAGCAAATTTCAATAGAGGATTCTGGAATATATGGGGTCGAGCCCACTTAGGATTCTTTTGTGGATGTGGTCAAGGAACAATATTACCCTGTTGGTAACTTTGACGACTAGTACATGAGATGGACTACATTGTGGCAAGAGAGGGGCCAAATAGTGTCAGAGTTCACAAATACTTTCCATACCTTGCGCACCAATATAGGTATCAAGGACTTCAAGCATAATCTAGTTCTAAAATACTGCGTGGATCTGCATAGGTACATCCAAACCAAAATGGATTTCCTGAACATCTCATCATTGGGAACTACCTATCGATATGTTGTCATAATCGAGAAAAAATTTAGGCACTAGAACAAATGGGAGTTTGGGTCTGCAAATCCACAACAACCAAAGTATGGTAAAGATAACCCTAACAACCAGCCTCCAAAAAACCAGTCCAAGCCACATGAAAATAAGTGTAACAGAAAGACGAAGAAGGACACTGGAAAGTGGTGTGATTTCCACAAAATCCCCTAGCACAATACTGATGAATGTCACTCAAAAAAATCATTGGTGGACAATATCAAAGTAAAGGATTCGAACCCTGATTTGGAATATGATTCAGAAAATAATGGAAGAAGATAGATCATCCACAAAGACCACACTGCTATTATCACGATCGCAAAAATTCAACTAGAAGAACCAGAAGATCCTAAGGGGGAGCACCTTAATGATAGACAACAATATGCAGGGATATTCATTAGCACGTGGTAGTGTATAATAAGGTTGTGGGGTGGTTCCGCTAGGGATATCTCCCGACATAGTCCTCAGGAATACCATTGAGTCGAGGTTTCCCAAGATCAGTGAGTTGATGGTTGAACCTCAGGGAAAAACATATCCCTTGATGATTGAATTTCATCTAAGATATCATCAGATGAGGGCTAGGATGCATGATAGTCACAAGTCTACTTCCAGATCTCATTGATCTCTTGTTCGTACCCTTGGAGTTGACTAATACACTAGTCACTTTCCAGTCTTGTCGGTAGTGGTAGTGGGATCTATTGTTGTTATTTGATTCTGTCACTATACACAACAGGACATGGGAGGATCACCTAAGTCAGTTGGATGAGACAAGTGGCATTGTGGCCATGACATGGGTCTTTCATTTGGACCATATGATCAATATATAGAGTGCATAGGAGGAGAACTAGACTCTATTGGATCGGTTCATAGAGATTTCAGCATGCATTTGGAGTGATGGGATTCCAATCTGGTGGTAGGATCCTAACATTCATCAGAGTGATAGATTGCTTCATATAATGAGGGTGATCGACATGGTCGTATCATTGATTGGTTTGTGTCATTGTGGGGATATTGTGAGAGGATTTATTGAGCTTTGTTCTATATGGTGAGGGATATTTTTCCTCAAGATATCCATGATTGAGTCTATACGTGGGTTGACAGACTTTGAATTCACTTAGATACCTTGGCGAGACATAATCCAAAATAGCGAATTTAGTCCTTTCAAGGATATTAGATTGGGGATCTAGGAGAGGAGAGAACAATCTAAGAATGATGATCCGATGATTGTGACTCGAGGGGTGCAACGTCAGCATACTAGGTCCTTTCTAGTGATAGCATGGGACACTGGGACTACAATATCTGACAACTCGGTAGTCGATGCAGATCATTTGGCTATTTTTATCCTCTCGAGATTTACTCTTGGGATGCTTAGGAATGGTTTCTTGGAGGAGTGGTATTCTAAGGATTTGACCAAGTTTGTGCAGATTATGATTGTCTAGCTTATCAGAGGAAGTGAGGTGGATTCTTGTGTTGGCGCTTGGAAGATCAGGGCTATGATTAGAGGGTGCTCCACATCATATAGGTTAGTTTGGGACCTTGGTGACTTTACCACTTATAGGACGGTCTGAGAAAGGTTCACATGGAGGGACTTTGCAGATGATGTGTTGATAATGGAGTTCACCCATCTTGAGCTATGTCTCTGAGTCCGCTTCGAAACAATGAGACCACTCTATAAATGCTCAAATTCTTGATACAACGATGAACTACAATGGAAAATTTGAAGACACCCTTCAATCCTACTGCTCAAAACTAGAAACAAAGGTTACCACTGAATTCCTCTTGAAATTATGAGAAGAATGAGTATAAACTTGACTATGTTCTGAACAGGTGCTCAAAGACCCCCTTTTGCATGCATAACGAGATTATGGGTCTCGTACATAGGAAATGGAACTAATAATTTCATACATAACATTTTTTTAACTGAATTGACATCACCATCAAATTCCTCTTTAAATTATGAGAAAAATGAGTATAAACACTCTATACTTTTCTCAAAGAACTCTATAGCACGTAAAACGAGGCAAATCTAAAATAGGAACACCTATTGCACACAAAATGAGGAAAATATGCACTTGGCATGGAATTCTATGCATCTTCTCTACAAATTAGCATGCATTTAGATGTTGTACAAAGGCCAGGCATTGTGTTTATATAGGGCTAGGTCGACCACCTGACCCCCTATATGCTTAAGATGTTTGGTTACAACTTAAATATATATTCTTTGTTTGTTATAACAAGCAATAATCATGGCACATTAGTAGGAGGCATATGTTAAGTCATTGGAATATTCCCTAGGAGGTCATGGGTTCAATTCCCATTTGAACCAACAAATTTTATTCTCTTTAGCCATTATTGGCCAATTCGGTGTTGCCACATCACTGCTTACATCACCTGCACAGTCCCCTTCCCAGTCATTGCCACGTCACCTTCCATCTATCTGGTATGTCAGCATACGGATGCCACGTCACCTTGTTGATTGTAACTACCACACCATCGTACAACTTTCCACATGGCACCCTTTCAGTGGTGTCACATGGACCGTATGGATGCCACATCACTGCCAACTATGCATACAAATGATGACATGTCCATTGACTAGGTTTCCACGTCATCTGTACGGATGACATGTGGCAACATCTAACTGGTCCAACTGGGCACCAAATGTGCTAAATATGGGTGATCCGTGACAACCTCTCATGCTACCACATCAACTTGTTGATGTCATCATGTGCCCTATCAGTTGTACACATGGTACACGTGTCATCCTACGGGATTTCCACGTGGCACCCCTATTTTTTCCTTATGCCCTATTTTGCTGAAACTTTGAAAAGCCACAACTTTATCATACGACGTATGTTTGAGGTTATTCACGCATCGTTGGAAATGTCTTGCTGAGCTCTATGTAGTGGAGTCATTTTAATTTTCATTTGAGACTATAAATGTTTTGAGCATTCCGGATCCTCCTAGATCACACCTCCCCACTGAAGAAATTTTGGACCTCCAAAAGTATGGATTATTCAGAAATGAAGTGAGCATACCTTCACCTCACTTGTACAGTATCATCCATCCTTCCTTCTTGGATAATGAGTACCTGAAATATCACAATACTAATGAAGACTGAAACAACACTCTTGACCAAGTTAACAATTCCCTTAAATTCACAAACTTTTCCATTCATTGTTGCAACTATTAAACATACTCCATTGATTAGTAATAAATTGAACAACAAAACTGAATATACAAATGCGAAAGAGAATGAACCATCAACATATTTTCCCTTCTTAACAGGAACAACATCAACTAAAGGACCTGTTTTACTTTCAACCATAAGATGTAAATATGGATCCTTGATACTAGTATTAACTAGCATTTTCATGTACCATGTAGTAACAATTGTCAAATTAGTCTTCATCTAATGAGATCTCAAAATGAACTCAATACCATCCTTGAAAAGATGATACTTGTTCTATTCCCTGTAGAAACTGGCCTTTCTGTCATACAATTATGGACTTCCCAAAACCATCCCACAAATGTCGAGTGGAACAATGTCTAACTCTACCTCATCAATGAAACTGGATGTGATCTCAAAGCGTAAATTTCATTGCTTAGTTACCTGTAATTGAGCATTATCACAAATCCAACCCAAATGATACAATCTTGGATGAGGCCTAGTTTCCATCCCAAATTCTAAACAACTTTCTTTGAAAGAAGATTTACTTGCGATCCACTATCAACAAGTGTATCAATTTTAGTGTTCTTTGAGATAAA
>ML812696.1:62031-72995 GCA_009831015.1 Picea engelmannii
ATAGGATCTTCTAAGCGTTGAGAAGAACTGTCAAATTGTAAAGGGGTATGCCCACCTTAATTCAATCTTCTATGAGACTATGCATTTATAGGGTTCGAGGAAAAAACTCGATGTATTTCGACTCCCATGATAGCTTCTACTTTGAGCACCACTTGTACTGGAAGTAATATTCTTCAGAATATCAATGATTTGTTTCTATTGATAGATTGATTGGTTGAACTATCAAATTTTGTGATTAGGATGTCGATAAGGCATCCTTGCAACTTGATCTTTACTTCTTATACTTGTAGTTTTTGCTTGATTAAATTTTGGAATTTTGTCTTCTTCATACCCCTACCTTGTTTCTATTTCGACATTTGAAGGCCTCTTTACATTAGTTGGATTTGCATCCTTTTGATTTGTAAGGTGGATTGGGTCTGTATTAATTCCTTTATCCACAATTAGGATGTTTACATCTAAAAACTTCTCTAGTTCCATAGGTTCATTCATTGTATCTTTATCAACCAATGATTATTTGTTGACAAGTTTCTCTAACTTGTTCTATAATGACTTCTTATCACTCTTTAACTTCTTAATCTGTGTGAGTAAATTTCGATTATGAACCCTTAGGCGTGAAATTTCTTCCTCATTATCTAATTTTTCAACTTCATTTATAATATCTTGATTCTCTAGCTTTTCATCTTTCATCTTTTTAATTTGTTTAAAGAATTTTTTATTAAGGTTCCTTAGGCAAGAACTTTCTTCATCTTTTTTCAGATGAATTTCTTTCCTAGATCTTGATTTTGTTGTTCCAATTTTTTAACGCATTGTTTTCTATCATTTGACTTCTTGACCCGATTAAGTAACTTTTGACTATGTTCTTTTAAACATGAAATTTCTTGGTCCTTTTCCATTACTTCCTTCTAATACATGTCCTCGAGATCGTAATATTTATGTTGTGAAATCTTCTCATTTGGTTGAAGTTTGATTATTTTTTCTTCTTGTTTTGTGCACTTGTCTTCTAACTTTTTAATTTGTGAAGTTTGACTATTTTTTCTTCTTGTTTTGTGCACTTGTCTTCTAACTTTTTAATTTATGACTCTATTTGTGTGTCATTTTAAAATTTGATTAAGGGAACATTTTTGTGACACTTTGCGCAAACGACATTTTGATTTCTGAACGATTCTAGACAATTTTAATACTCATCTGCACAAAAAAGACATTTCACAAACAAAAAAACAGAATTATGTGTGGAATTCATTATTTCAACATTCGTATAATTAGTGAATGCGGGGTCCCACTAATTAATGTGTTTTGATTTTCTTCTTTTAATCATTTGAATTGAATAAAAACTCTCTCTTCACTCTTATTTTAATTGAAACTTTAAATATTATTTTTATAACCCCTTTATTATCTTCTTTGCTAAATGATAATAGAGCTTATTTAACCCTTGTTATTTCTCCTTTTTATAGATAAAATAAATAGGCCTCACCCTTTTATAACTTAGTGATGAAATACTTTGACTTGTTTTTTTATATTGATAACTACTTTTAAGAACTTCGATTACTTTTCTACTTAACTTTTTCACTTTTCTTTTGAAAATTAAGAATTATCTTTATAAACCCTTTTTATCTTTTCAATTCCACTAAATAATAATAAGCATTTATGATTCCATTAAACAAGGGTTTCATGACAACTCAGTCTCTACCAAGTTAGTTAGGAAATACATGTTGAACAATGAAACTTAATATAACTAAATGCACAAGTAATGAATATTTTTTGTCAAACAATAATAATTGAGGGTTGTTTGTTATTCAAAATGTATAATGAACCCTAAGCTGAATGGAACTATAATATTCATAAATATAATACAAATATAATAATAAATAATATATTAGATAATAAATATAATAATGCATAATAATAAATAGATAGTACAATTGTTTATATTCATATGTGGTGATTGGTGAAATTCATTGATTATGTAAATAATTCTACATATTAAAAGACGTGAAGGGAGCAAAAACACTTCAATTCTATCAACCAATTAGAAATGAGAAACACAAATATTTTTATTATATCCAAAAATATATATTTATTTTCCTATGTTAAACTTTACATTGCATACACAAATTTATGGTAAAAGACAAATTAATATCACATCAATGTCACATCAAAAACAAACTCATTTTTATAGTCTCGTGGCAGGGACTAATAATAATAAACTTCAATGGTACTTTAAATTTGATTTTCCCACAACTAAAATATTTTCAATGGGACCTTTATGATTGATTTAATGATCACTTCCTTGAGAAGCACATTAGTTATAACTCGATTACTTTATGTTTTTGTGTTATAGTAATATGTTGGAATTTTTAATCTTTTAACTCGATCTTGTGCCTTCCTCGAAAGTTGCACACCTCCCCCACCCCCTGATATTTCATTTAATATGTCGTTCCTCGTTTGGTTATTAATTATCATATGAAGGGTTGCACGTTGGTTACTAAATATCCGTAACGAGATGCTTTAACTGCGACGATAGAAATAAGTATTTGTTGTCGGATGAGGATGCATGTTTGGTGGATTTCAACAGTTATTGATTGGGTTAGAATCCTTTCATGGGGTTTTACACATTCCAGATTTAGCCAGGAACTTGATATCTGTGCGTAAGATGGTTAATGCAAGTTTACATGCTGTATTTGAAAAGAACAAAGTCAAAATGGTTCGAGGGGAAATGGTGTTGATGAGGGGAGTTAAATGTGGAATTTTGTATAATCTATTGGGAGGAACATTGTTGATGGGTGTAACATTACTATTGTTCTTGAAGGAAAAAATGAATATTCAAAGCCCTTGCTCACTCTAGAGATAATACAATGCTTTGGCATCAAAGATTGGGACACATCAAAGAGAAGGGTCTTCGGTTATTACAAGGTAAGGGTATGGTTGAAGGTATGTCTAGATGTGCATCGAATTTTGATTTTTGTGAACATTGTTTATATGGTAAGCATAATTGAGTGAATTTCCCTTCTGGCTCTACAAGGGCAAGATAGATCCTAGAATTGATACATAGTGATGTGTTTGGCCCTGTACCTATTCCATCACTAAGAGTATCTTTGTACTTTATTTCGTTCGTAGATGATTTATCGAGGAATACATGGTTGTATTTCTTGAAGAAGAAATAAAAGATTTTCAACAAATTCAAGGAGTTCAAAGCCCTTGTGGAAAACCATACTAGCAAAAGGAAAAAAGTGTCGAGAAAGGATAATGGAGGTGAGTTCTATAGAAAATAATTTGAACAATTTTGTAAGTTGTGTGGTATAGAACGAAAGAATAATACTCCATACACACATCAACAAAATGGATCAGTGGTAGAAAGGATGAACATGATGCTAATGGAAAACACAAGGAGTATGATCAATAATGCAGGATTAACGCAAGAATTATGGGTGGAAGTTGTTTCCGCAACCTGTTATCTAGTAAATTGGTCACTCACTTCATAATTGGCCGATGAGACTCCACATGAGGTATGGTCTAGTAAGAAACCTTTTGTTTCATATCTAAAGGTATTTGGGTGTAATGTTTTTGTGCATGTTCCAAAGGAAAAGAGGATCAAGTTGGAAAATAAGGTAGATAAATGTATCTTCATCAGTTACAAAGATGGACTGAAAGGTTACAAACTGTGGAATCCTATAACAAGGAAAATAATGTACAACTGAGATGTGGTATTTAGAGAAGTTGAGAGAACTTCCAAGAATGAAGATGAACCAAAAGAACCAGAACCAAAGAAAGTGGAGTGAGCTAAAGAATGAAGGACCTAAATCATTTGAGAAGGTAGAATCGTTCGAATCGAATGATGAGGTGGAACCACACACTCCATTGTTGAGAAGGTCTGTTTGTGCAAGGAGACCTACTGCAAGGTATAATCCACCTGATATCCATTCTTATTTTGTTCTATCGTGTATTAATGATTAACCTAGATATGTTACAAAAGAAATACATTATGAAGAGAGAAAACTTTGGAAGAAGGCCATGCCAAAAGAAATGGATGCCTTGGAGAAAAGTAAGGCCTGGAATTTGGTCGAATTTTGTGATGGAATAAAACATGTTGGTAGAAAATGGGTGTTAAAAAGAAACTAAATGCAATAGGAAAGGCCAAGAAGTACAAGGCTCTCCTAGTAGCAAAAGGTTATTCTCAGGTAGAGGGGACAATGACTTTGGTGATATTTTTTTTCCTGTTGAAAAATCGACTTCCATTAGATTTATATTATCTCTTGTTGCAGCATTTGATCTTGAGGTAGAGCAGATTGATGCAAAAACAATGTTCCTACATGGAGACTTGGAAGAAGAAATCTACATGAAGCAACCTAAAGGATTTACGGTAAAGGGTAAGAAGGCAATGGTCTTTATGCTAAGAAAGTCCCTTTATGGTCTAAAGAAGTCTCCTAAGATGTGGTACCAAAAGTTCGACACATAAATACTAGGACTGGGATTTGTGAGAAACACGATTGATCATTTTGTATATTGCAAACAGGTTGGTGAACATTTTGTGTACGTATTTTTTAATTTCGATGACATGTTGGTTGGAAACAACATGAAGGTTATCAAGGAGGTGAAATCACAACTATCCTCCAAGTTCGACATGAAGGATCTCAATGTTGCTAATTTTATTTTTGGGATGGAGATTAAGAGAGATCGTGCACGTGGGAAACTTTGGTTGAATTAGAGAAAATATGTTGAGACAATTTTGCACAAGTTTTATATGAAGGAATGTAAACCGGTAAAGGTCCCTATTCCTATAGATGCAAAGCTTTCTACAAAACAGTGCCCTAAGACTCTGAAAGAGAAAGAATGTATGTCTCGTGTTCCTTATGCTAGTGTTGTTGGAAGATTAATGTATGCCATGGTATGCACTATACTTTGAGCAAGTATATGTCAAAATCAAGAAATGAGCATTGGATAGTTGTAAAAAGGGTTTTCACGGATTTACATGGCACCACAAATTATGCAATCTTATATCCAGGAAGACCTAGACGAGACATAGTGTTAAATGTACATGGCTTTGTTGATGCTAATGAGGCTGAAGATGTGGATCATAGAAGATCTACAAGTGGTTATTTTTTTACACTGTTTGGAGGAGCTATTACTTGGATGAGTAAGAAACAAGTTGTAGTGGTACTATCAAATACATAAAAGACACTTATGCAAGAGGTTGTATGGTTGCAATTATCACTCCAAAACGAAGCATATTGATGTGCAATACCACTTTGTGAGAGACCATGGTCGAAAGAAAGAAGGTATTGTTAGAGAAGGTTGACACCTTGCAAATTGTTGCAGATTTATTGACAAAGTTTGTGAGCATTGAGAAGTTTTTTTGATGTAGAGAGGCAATGAGCATTCGTATTAAATTCTTTGTAGTATGGGAGTGGGTTTTAGGTCAATATTTTTGACCCATGTTTTTTTGTCAATGGTTTTTTGGTTGATGGTTTTCGGTCATGGTTTTTTAGTTGATGATTTTTCACCAAAAGCTTTTTGGTTGATGGTTTTTTGGCCATTGGTTTTCTTTATTGGCAAATGGTTTTTGTCCATTGTATTCTAATTCTGATTTAGGAATTGGGATAGTAGAAGTTGGAGAAATTATATATATATATATATATATATAATTGTACATGGATGCAAATATGAAAAAATAATAATAATAAAGATAAAAAGGGGCGAAGTTCAGAATGTTGATTTTCCTGATTGAGTTTCCAAGGGAAAAATATATGTATCCTGGATGTCATTATTTACTTTCTATTCTTACTGCATAATATGCATTATTTACTTGTTTAAAACTACTTGCAGGTTTGTGGTCTTATTGTTCAAATGGTAACGTATTTTTTATTTTGTGCTACCTCTTTTCCCTTATTTGTAAAAAGAAATCCATTCACCAATCTGGTATGTTTGCTTTCCTATATAGTAATGTTGTTGGTGATCATCAGGGATACTACCCTAGATCTGTGTTGTGATTTTACCGAGAGCTCATAAAAGCTAGACTACACATATGGATGTTCAGGTCACAACTCTATGTGCATACTATTTATTTTAATGAAAACATGGAACAAGAAACAAAGACAATATTCTGGTTTCTCTTTTTCTTTTATCTTCCATCATTTTTCTGTTGTATAAAATTTTATATTGTTGTTTGTTGGTATGCAGTGGATATACAGGTTCAGTGAATCCAGTAACATCGACCATATATTCTATAAATGCACTAAAGCTTCCCACAGTTACTGACATCCTTGGCATGACAATGGGCAGGTGAGTCATCTTTCTCTTTTATACGAAAACATGAAATTTCCATGGTCGTTGTAGACTAATGCATTTGTTATGATGCTTACCACTATCCTATTTCTCATAGGATTAAAAAATAGTAATTGCCAATGTACAATGGTGGCAAAGATATATATGAATGTGGATAGTTGACTTTGATGGTCAGGTGGGGAGGATGGACTCTCAAGAGGGTGAAATTTGTGGCGGTCAATATCCAGCCTATGCAGCATTGAATGTTGCAGCAGGTGGTGTATAGGCCGTTAGATCTGGATCTGAAAACAATTTCAATCCAACGATTTATATACCACCTATTGCAGCATTTATATATCACCTATTATAACATTCATCATGCCTAGCAGACTGGATATTGATTACCAACATTTGTAACAATCATAGGATCAGGTCACTAGGTTCCACTGAATGGACCTAGAAAGGCCTTCACACTCTTCCAGTCATTCTTGGAAGGAAAACCAATGTCGCTCTCCCCAAAGCTTGTAGATACCTTGTAGCCATTGTTCAAGCCAAAACAGATTCTAGTGCCAGTTAAAATACTTGAAATATAAGTGACTGAGTTCAGTTCATTCATAATTTATAATTTAGTAAATTTAGTGAATTCTTCTCACTTACTAAAAAGGCGTTCTAAAACAAGGTTCTTGTAGAAAAGAAAAAAATGCAATGCAACATGGTAATCTTGTTTCTATGAAAGTAGATATATTATGCAGTTGTGAACTCTTCACAAGTAAGAAGTCTGGGAATGCTTTGGTATCTCTTCTATTTTTACTTTGCTTTTCAAAAATGTCATAAAGGAAACACTGATATCGTATGGAAACATTCAATCCAAGGAAGAACGCACAGTTGTAAACTACGTTTGGATCCTGGCTCAGTATATAAAATGAAATAACAAAGCCTTGATTACTAAGTATTTCATTTCTGATTTTCTTAATTCTAACCGAGTATTTTCATTTTTGAGTTCTTGTTTTTTATATAATGAATAAATATCATGTCACTTATCACTTATCTAACAAACCAAAGTTTAATTGTATTGTATATGTGATGTTGCTCAACAAAAGCATATATTACTACACTCATTGTATAGGATACAATTAAAATGTGTAATTAGACTATGCATTATGCTTCAGCACTAGCATAATTATTTAGATATTATTAAATGTATTTTTCATAACAATGAAAAAAACTTAGTTGTTAGTTTAAAAATAAAGAAAATACAGATCTAAAAAACAATCTCAAGAAGACACACTATAAGCAAATTTTTTAGGAAAAATACTTGTTCACTTTATTCAACCATTTTTTTTATATAAAGAATAGAGATTCTAGGCAATTGGTTTATGCTCTTAAGAGCAAGGAACATATTTTTCAATTCCTCTACATCTCATTTTACAATTGGAATTCACTATTTTTACATTGTGAAAAGTTATTGCACATTTTTCCAGACATTTTCCCACTTGGTAATCACTTCAAACAAGTGTGAATGTCAATCATGTCTTTACACAAAACAAACTAAATTTATCTGGAGCCTTTGTTAATGCATCTAATGCATTATCCTCTAATTTGCACTTTGTCAATTTTACCACACCTACTTCCTCCATTTCCCTCAAAAAATGATTCTTCACATCAATATACTTACTCTTGGGATTGTAAGTGGTCTTCTTGGTCATTGAAATGGAACTTTGGCTATCACATTCTATTTCCAAACTACCATATTTGATATAATATTGTTGCATAATCCTAATAACCAAATAGCTTCTTTAGTATCTTCCGTTCCAATTACATATTCTCCCTGAACTAGAGAAGGTAACAATGGATTCCTCTTACTCATCCAACTCATTGTTCCTCTAAATAGAGTAAATACATATGCACTTGTGAACCTTCTCTTGTCCACATCTCTATCCCAATCTCATCAACAAATTTGTGCAAATGAAAAATATCATTACCATGATCATGGTAATATAAGGCATAGTCCTTGGTGCATTGCAAATACCTGAATATTCTTTTAACAATGATCCAACATTCCTTTCTTGGATCAGCCATAAATATGCTCATTGTTCCCAATGAATGTTCTATGTCTGGTCTTATGCATAACGTGGCATAGATAAGAGACCCTGCAACTCTAGCATATGCCAACCTAGCTATGTATTTCTTTTCCTCGTGAGTTTTAGGACACATTTCAATAGATAGAGCAACTCCCATTTGAAAACATGTTTTTATTTCTTTACAAATATCCATCCCAAACTGATTGAGAATGTTATCAATATACTTCTTTTGACTAAGAAATATATTTATGTTATTTCTATCTTTTTTTACCTATATGCCAAGATAATAATGCAATGCACCAAGGTCATTCATTCAATGGATTTGGACAACAAGGACTTAGTGGCTCTTACTAACTCCATATTGTTACCAATCAACAATATATCATCCACATATAGGATCAAATTAAAAAATATATCATCTATTGCTTTGTAACAAACACAATGGTCAACAATACTTGAAAAAAAAAATCTTGCACATACATATCAAATTTCTTGTACCATTCTCTTAGGGATTGCTTTGACCCATATAGTTATTTCTTGAACTTACACACCAAGTTCTTGCCTCCTACCACAAAGCCTTTTGGTTTCTCTATGAATATCTCCTCCTCCAAGTCTCCATGAGGAAATGTTGTTTTGACATCCATTTGCTCCACTTTTAGATCATATGTTGTTGCTAAAGCTAGCAACATCTTAATAGAATTCATTTTTTCTACAAGAGATAAAGTCTCTTGTTAATCTCTTCCTTCAACTTGAAAATGTCCCTTTGCTACCAAACTTGCTTTATATCTCCCCATTGTTCCATCCACCTTGAACTTCTTTTTGAATACTCATTTATAGCCAACATTGTTCTTGTCTTGTGGCAACTCTTCTAAAACCCATGATTTGTTGTGTTTTAGAGTTTCCATTTATTTCCTCATTTCCTTTTTCCATTGCACATTTTCAACACAATTTAGAACCTCTTCAACACTTGGCTTCTCACTAATGAAAGATAAACCACAAAAATAATTTAAATCTTCACTACTATCTAACAAACCACAATTTAAGTGTATTGTATATGTGATGTTTCTCAACAAAATGTATTAATACACTCATTGTATAGGATACAATTAAAATGTATAATTAGACTATGCATTATGCCTAGCATAATTATTCAGATATTATTAAATGTATTCTTCATAAAAATGAAAAACTTAGTTGTTAGTTTAAAGACAAAGAAAATGCATAGCTTAAAAAACCATCTCAAGGAAACACACTACAAGAGAATTTCTTAGGACAAATACTTGAGATCTACTTTATTCAACCTTTTTTTATATATAAAGAATAAAGATTCTAGGTAATTGCTTTATGCTCCTAAAATCAAGGACAAATTTTTCAATTATGAGCATCCCATTTTACAATTGAAATTCATTATTTTAACATTGTGAAAAGTGATTTTTTACATTGTGAAATGTTTGCACATTTTTCCAGACATTCACCCACTTGGTAATCACTTTGGACAAGTGTGAATGTCGATCATGTATTTACACAACACAAACTAAATTTATCTGGATTAAGTGCCTTTGTTAATGCATCTATTGCATTATCCTCTAATTTGCACTTTGCCAATTTGACCACACCTACTTCCTCCATTTTCCTCACAAAATGATTCTTCACATTAATATACTTACTTTTGGAATTGTAAGTGAACTTCTTGGTCATTGAAATGGAACTTTGGCTATCACATTCTATTTCTAAACTACCATGTTTGATACAAATATTGTTATATAATCCTAATAAACAAATAGCTTCTTTAGTATTTTCCGTTCCAATAACATATTGTGCTTAAACTAGAAAAGGCAACAATGGATTGCCTCTTACTTATCCAACTCATTGCTCCTCTAAATAGAGTAAATACATATACACTTGTGGACCTTCCCTTGTTCACATCTCTAACCCAATCTCATCAACAAATCCGTACAAATAAAAAATAACATTACCATGATCATACTAATATAAGGCATAATTCTTAGTACCTTGCAAATACTTGAATATTCTTTTAACAATGATCCAGAATTCCTTTCTTGTATCGGCCATAAATATGCTCATTGTTATCCATGAATGTTAATTATTTTACCAATGAATATTAAAAGTTATTTCTTAAATAAAAAATCCATATTTTTTAACACATGATCTTCAATATTATTTTAAGCATGCAAGGTTAATTATTATACCAAGGAATGTGTCCATGTTGAATGTTGTTTTTTTAAACACAATGATGTATGCCTAAGAGCAATGCTAATTCTTATAACAAGGAAGGTTAAAAGTTATTTCTTAAATAAAAAAACCCATTTTTTTAACACATGATCTTGAATATTATTTTAATCAATGAATGTGAATTCTTATACCAAGGAATGTTTCCATGTTGAATGTGAATTCTTATACGAAGGAATGTTTCCATGTTGAATGATGCTTGTATAAATACAATGTAGGGCTAAGATGACAAGCTAGAAAACATGAGATGCCTTTTATATTTTATAATTGGACACTTTGTTACCACTTAAGAAATTGATCTACAAAGATGCATGAAGATTTGTTAAAGGGATTTATAATGGCATAATTATCTACTAAAAGTTTATCATCAATTTC
>ML812696.1:105439-127507 GCA_009831015.1 Picea engelmannii
GGCAAGAAGATCAATAGAGTATAAATTGGTCAAGATGGACATTTTACATATGAATATTGTCTTGAAAATGGTACATGAACTAAGGATCTAGACAAATGTTAACGAGGACATTCAAAACTTTTATGGTGCATTTTTAGCGGTAACAAAAACATATATTGATGTCCTAGAAAATGGAAATGATGACTCAACATAAGAAGACACTCCTGAGATTGATGCATAAGTAGATCTTGAAGGAGATCTCATATGTGATCTAAATGAAATAGAGAAATCGAGGAACAATAAATGGCTACTAAAAAATCAGCTAAAGAAGTACAGAAAATAAATGCTCAGTATAAGAGAAAGTTCTGATGAAACTGAAAAATATCATCATCAACTTAAAAAATCAAGTAGAAGAGGAAAAGAGAATTGAAGAAGTCTTAAGATTTGGGCTAAAAGAAAAATAAGATATCTGCAATGGTCTAGAATAAGAAATAGTTTATCTAAGAAAGGAGTTGGAAAGATCACATACCAACATGAAATTTTAAAAGAGATCTACAACCTTGAATGAAATCCTAAGCTATCAAAGATCACCATTTGACAAAATTGGTCTTAGTTATAGTGAAAAGAAGGAAGTTTCTAATGAAGAAGCATCAACCTCTTCAAAATAGCCAAGTGAAGAAAGGACCAAGAGTTATGTTGATATACTAAAAAAATCTATCAAGGTTGAAGACAACAAGAAGGAATAACATTATGTTCCACAAAAGACAAATCTTCCTCACAAGGACAGAATCAGGAAGACTCTCCCATCAAGATGGAATCACACAATCAAGTATCAAAATTATTTCTTTGGATATTATTATTCTTGCAATGGTTTTGGTCATAAAGCAATAGATTGTAGAAAAAATATAAGAGGTGGTTACATGAGGAATAACAACAGAGATACCCATGGATTATCAAGGATAAATTCTAACTCATTTTCCTCGTTGTTGAATTATAACATCATATGCTATAACTACAACAATTATGGGCACATAGAAAAATTTTGTGGAAGTGATTTCAAAAAAAATCAGAAAGAGAAAACTCCAACAATCATGGAAAGAAATAAAGAACAAAAGAAAAAAAAAATCCTTGATCATTCAAGTTGCATTTCATGCACAAAATAATAAGGATAAGTGGTACATTGATAGTGGGTGCTCTAGTCACATGACAGGAGATAGAAAAACGTTTATCACCCTAAAGAAAAATGAAGGCAATGTTACCTTTGGAAGCAATGGAAGTTCAAAGATAGTTGGAAAGGGAACTCTCAATATTGAAAATGGAAGAGCGGAGGTTGAAAAGGTTCTGTGTTTTCAAAACTTGAAACATAATATTCTTAGTGTAAGCTAGATGTGTCACCAAGGACACACTCTTACTTTTGACTCCAAAGAATGTGAGATCAGAAAAGAAAATTCAGGAAAGTTGGTTGCAAAATCAGTCAGGACCCCAAACAATATATACATTCTTGATGAAATCAATGGATAAAAATGTATCATGGGGAAGATAGATGAAATTTGGTTGTGGCATAAAACAATGGGCCATATGAATTTTCACAACTTGGTAAAAATTAGTACCAAACAAGCAGTAAGATATATGCTAAAGATCACAAAACCCTCAAACATTATCTGTAAGTAGTGCCAGCATCGAAAACAATCAAGGATGAGCTTCAAGACAAAGGAATATGAAACATCCAAGTCATTGGAACTTGTGCATACATACCTCTTTGGACCAACAAGAAAAAAAAACTTGCAAAGAGAAAGCTACTTTATGTTGCTCATTGATGATTATACAAGAATCACTTGGGTTACCTTTCTTAAAAATAAATCTAAGGCATTTGAAAAATTTAAAGCATTCAAAGCTTTAATTGAGAATGAGACTGATCTGAAAATCAAATGTTTAAGGACATATAATGGATATGAATTTATAGCAAATGAATTTGAAGAATTCTGTGAAGCTCATGGAGTAACAAGACAATATTCAGCTGCAAGAACTCCTCAACAAAATGGAGTAGTTGAAAGGAAAAACAGTCATGTACAATAAATCACCAAGACAATTTTAAATGAATCAAAACTATCAGACAGCTTTTGGAGAGAAGTAGTTTACACTGATGTCTACATTTTTTAAAAAGGGCAAATCAGAATCAATAGTGACAAGACACCCTATGAACTATGGAAAGGTCGACCAAAATCTGTCAAACAATTCAAAATATTTGGAAGCAAGTGTTACATCAAACAAGATGATGAGGATCTAGGAAAGTTTGACTGAAAAGAAGATGAAGGATTTTTTCTTGGATATTCATCAAGAATCAAATCCTATAGATGTTACAACTAAATACTATAGAAGATTGTTGAAAGTGTTAATGTTAGAATAGATGAAGAAATATCGCACAAGAACAAATTGGAAGCAGAAGAAATAGATTATAATAAAGAAGAATAAGAAGAACATGAAGAAGAAACATAACACCAAGATACACACACACATACCATCAAGGTTTGTGGAGAAAAATCATCCAGAAAACTTAATTCTTGGTGATAAAAATGTGAAGACTCGGACTATGAGAAAGATGACAAGTAGTTATGAACGGGTAAATCTCTCATTACTGTCCAAAATAGAGCCTAAATTATTTGTAGAAGCTGGTAATGATCAACATTAGCTTAATTCTATGGAAGAAGAGTTAAACCAGATTGAGAAAAATCAGACATGGGAACTTATCCCAAGACCCAAAGATAAACATGTGATTGGTACAAAGTGGGTATTCAAAAGTAAGTTGAATGAAGATGGAAAAGTAGTAAGAAACAAAGCAAGACTAGTCTGTAAAGGGTATTCTCAAGTATAAGACATTGACTTTGAGGAAACCTTTTCTCCTATTGCAAGACTAGAATCCATTATAATGTTTTTGGAATTTGCAAGCTTCAATAATTGTAAGGTGTATAAGATGGATGTCAAATCAACATTCTTGAATGGTTATTTAGAGGAAGAAGTGTACATTGAATAGACTAAAGGATTCTTATTGTCAGAAAATGAAGATTATATTTGCATATTGAAGAAAGCACTTTATGGATTAAAGCAATATCCTAGAGCATGGTATTCAAGACTTGACAAGTACTTGCAACAACAAGGTTTCAAAAGAGGAACAACATATAGCAATCTTTACATCAAAATTGATAGTGCAGAGATGTTCATCATTGTAGTTTATGTAGATGGTATCATTTTTGGAAGTAATGCTGACAAAATGAGCCAAAAGTTTGCAGAATAAATGCAAAAAGAATTTGAGATGTCCATTCTTGGATAATTGCCCTTCTTCATAGGGTTGCAGATTTCTCAAACCAACGAAGGAATATTTATTTCTTAGCCCAAATACATCAAGGAAATGTTGAAGAAATTTGAAATGGAAGATTGCAAACCTGTCAGCACACCCATGGTCATTGGTTGTAAAATAAGAAAAGAGGATGAATCAAAGGAAGCTAATCCAACTCTGTACAAATATATGATAGGAAACCTTCTATATGTGACAGCTTCAAGGCCAAATATAACGCAAGAAATAGGGTTAGTTGGAGGGTTTCAAGCTGCACCAAAGGAAACACATGTGCAAGCAGTAAAAAGAATATTCAAATATATGAAAAGCACGTTGGAATTTGGTTTATGGTATCCCATAAGGAAATAATTTACTCGGACAACTTACACAGATGCATATTGGGCAGTCAATGTGGATGATAGAAAGATCACCAATGGTGGAGCATTCTTTCTAGGCAACATTCTAGTGTCCTAATTCAACAAGAAGCAATCATCAATTTCTCTATCTATAACAAAAGCATAATACATTGAAAAAATAGCTTGTTGTACACAAGTCCTCTAGATGAAACAAACATTGAACACCATTTAGGTAGAATAAAATCAGCCAATATCAATACTATGTGAAAATACTAGTGCAATAAATATCTCCAAAAATCTTGTTATGCATTAAAAAAAAAAAACATATCACAATCAAATACCATTTCTTAAGAGAGCAAGTCACCAAAAAAATGTCAAGATGAAATATATCAACACAAAGGAACATAATGTTGATATATTTACAAAACATCTTCCAAGAGAATTCTATGAGTATCTCAGACAGAAACTAGGGGTGGTACGTATGCCATCCACTCACTGAAGCACTACAAGAGGAGCAACAGCTTAGGGGAAGTTGCATAAAGAGGAGAAGGTGGTTGGTTGTAGAATAAAGAATAAATATTAGTGTGCAAGGGGGAGAATATCCCTTTTTCATTGATGTCAAAGGGGGAGAGTACAAAGAAAGGGGGAGATTTGCAGAAAGAGAAACTTGCAGGAAGCAGAGGAGTACCAAAAAAACTAAGTGTTGCCATCAATGGCAAAGGGAGAGTTTTTTGGAAATTGTGTTGTCATTGATGTCAAAGGTAGACATGACTATGACATTCATGGATTTCATTGATATCATAGGCAAGGACAGACTATTTTTCATCAATAATAAGGGGAGATTATGAATGTCTTTGTGAATTGATGAGTTTATGTATGTTTAGTTGTCAAGGAGGTGTCTCATCTTGTGAATCAAACTAGATAGAGGATGCCCTTATGCATTGATGAACCTATGTACGTGAAGATAATTATGCATTGTTGATTTTTTGCAAGAGTTCTATGTTTACCCTGAAGGTGAAGTGACTATGTGGGACCGCATAAGAATACAAGAAGTTGAGAGACGGAAAGTTGGATGAATCCCAATACAGGTCTGAACAATAATGGAGGATTCATAGTTTAAGTTATAAGGCATAGAGGAAGCTTGGGCATGCATCGATTGAGCCTAGAAAAGAAAGATCTCGGTGGCCTGATCGAAGAATTGGAAAAATTGATATATCCCACATTCGTGAAGAAAAAAAACTACAAAGGGATTATAATGAAAACAAGAGGTAAGAAAGCTTGAATGTGAGGGGAAGAGCTACGGAACCCTCCACAAAGTGTTAAGTTTTTTCATTGAAAATTGCAGACCCAAAATTGGATAAATCTTGATCGTTGATCATCATATATCATGGCTAAGATCAAAGGATTGGGGCCCAATACTCGGTGTGAGAGCTCAGATGCCACATTAGTGCCATGTGTCTAGTAAGATGAGTGCCACATCAGAGGGATTCCATGTCAGTACCATGAAAATGCCATAACATGCAGTTTTGCATATGCCACATGCAATTCCATGTGTCAGGACACGCATCGATGTCACGTCATCTAGTATACATGTAGAATAATTCCATGTGGAAGCCACCTCATTTGAAACATCAACATAATGGATCGGAAAAATCAAAGAATCAAGAGTATGTGAAGAAATAATGAAATGAGAACGAACTCGTGGACCCGTGAAACTACGGTGATATTTCAAAAAATTGACTAAGTATCAAGACAAATGTGGATTGTCGTGGAACGACGAAGAATCAAGAGTATATGAATAAATAATGAAATGATCATGAACCCGCAGAACTGCGATGAGATCTCAAAATTTGACTAAGTATCAATACATCACTAAGTTAATGAAGTATGGCAGATCAATGAGCATGGTTTTAAAGTATCATGATGTATGATGGAGTGCAGTAAGATTTCAAAAATTGACTAAGTATCAAGAATGAATTGGTTGGATGGAGATGTCATGGAGCACGTTGAATTATGAGAAACTTTCTAAGTATGGGTGCAAAATAAGTACGACAGAACGCGAAGGTGTATTCTGGAGGTTATGGAAGGTTGAATGAAAAATCCTTATACCCGGGATGAAATCCTTGAAAATTTTCTAAGTATAGGTGTCAATGGCCCATGAATAAGATCAACGATTGATATTTAATTGAGAAGATGATCGAATGGTCATTGAGTGTTGAATAAATGTTGCATGTGTTAATGAACGAGAACAAGATCAACGGTCAAGATCAATTTGAGGTCCGGATCTGATGGATGCTTAGCGGCAAGGTTTGTGTTGTGTGTCTTGATGGGTAGAGAATCATATCGATGACTGAGGTTCAATCCAATATATGATCATAAAGTGTTTGTAAGATGAAGACGCGGTGGTCCCAATATGCTAAGAAGAGATCAATGGATGAGAATTTATTAGGAAGCAAATACAATGATTGTTGAGGAATAAGGTTGGTTGCATGTTATATTAGACAAGAAACAAGAATAGATCAATGGTCGAGATCAAATCAATGTTAGATTGGATGGTTTTTGAGCGTCATGGTTTGTAACATGAACAGAGAAAGGATAGAGTGAGAAATTAGGAGGAATTTAGGACCAATTTCGAAGGATTTATGAAATCCAAATTTTAAGGAAGAGGCAAGCAATCTAGAGTCGACCTCATGAGAAACATTTTTGGATATGTGGACAAACCCTTGGGTGGATTCTCTGTATAAATAGCGATGTTCAAATCCAAGTCAGGTGGTTGTTGTGGAGCATGATTAAGTGAGTGTGGATTGTTTGAAGAGAAGATTTGAGGTTCTGAGGTCTGATAATGCCATAGAATGAAAGGAAGATAATGTAATCATTTAAGGGTGGTTGGGAGGTGCAAGGTATAAGGAACCTTTGAAATCAAGTAGATTGTGAAATGAAGAAATGTGTTGTGATAGCAAAGACAGAGCAGCAGTCTTATGCAAGTGAAAGCTTGAGGGAAAGAAAATATTTGACATTATTGATAGATTGAGGAGATTGGTGTCTCCAATATGTTGGTGCCTACATATTGTTGAGTTGGTGCTCAGCTAAGGGGATTGGTGTCTCCTACAAGTTGGTGCCTACATATTGTTGAGTTGGTGCTCAACTAAGGGGATTGGTGTCTCCTACAAGTTGGTGCCTACCAATATAATAGTTGTAGGTTGGTGCCTACTGACAGTGTTGAGTTGGTGCTCAACTAAGGGTATCGGTGTCTTCTACAGGTTGGTTCCTGAAAACATTGTAACAATAGGTTGGTGCCTACATGATTATATAAAAAAAATGTTTTGTGGTTTTCTCCCATTTGGGTTTCCACATTAAATATGTGTGTATTGTGGATCGTATGGTTATGTTTTTATCTTTAACTGTTATAGTTGGTAAAGAAACACATTGATAAATTTTGTAAGAAAAGAAAAAAAGTAGTCTTATACTAATTCACCCCCCTCTTAGCATAAATAAGTGTGCCAACACTTAGCCCAATAGTCAGTACACGTATCAAACTCATGTTTGTTGTGGTATATTTTAACTGCTTTGAATTTTGCAAGGAGAACAAGGGAGTGATATATGATGCCATTGAAGACATTGTTTCCTACTGCATATATTTTTATAGTTTCCCGATTCACCATCATAGAATCACCAAGGATTACTATGTTGGAGATTCTCATTTCTCTTGCAATATTGATGCCTTCCCATAGGGCATAAGCCTTAGTAGTTTTATTTGTGACATTTTCCAATACCCAAGAATAAGTAGCTATTTTATTTTCTCTAGGATCATGAAGAATCCCCCCCACGTATGCCACCCCTCTTAATGACCAAATTAGCATTCACAAAAAATTTGCAATAATTTGTTACTAATAAAACATTGACAATTAGCTAAAACACTGAAATTTGAAACTTGAATAATTTCCACCATTTAGAGATGTTCTTGTGTCCTTACAAACAAAGAGATGTTATTTTCACATTGACACTAGAGTCACTAGTACCATACTTTAAAATGTCATAAATGGGGTCGCACTCATTTGCGACCCAATGCATCCCCTAATAAAGTAATAATAAACAGAATAAGGACACATTGTTTCTCATACATTTAGATTTAATTTCAAATCATTTTATTTAATTGACCAAAAATTAATTTTAAATTTGTTTAATTCATCATCATAAATAGACTTAATTGACTAAGATAAATACTCTTAGTGAAAACTTATATAAATAGAGTAAGTTAATAAGTGTATGAACTCAATATGTTTTCAATGGAAATTCTTACCCAATAGTAAATTTGACAGTAGATATATTTCCAATTGATTGATGGGGACTTTTATTATGGTACTTTGCCCTCAAATGTTTTGGTTTATTTTAGAACAACCTAGATTGTTGAATACTAAGGACGTGAGAATGAATCTCACCCTTTATAATCCCCTCCAAAATTTTGGAGAACAATATGCTCCATAAGATAGAGATGCCAAAACGATTCTTGGATGATAGCATAAAACAATTAATCACCATTTGCACCTAGAGCTCCTAGTGTTGGATCTCAACGAGGAAAGGGAATGTTGTTAAGCCCTAGATATTGAGTTATTAAATTTCTATTGGTATATTAATGTTGTCTTTATTGGTAGGCTAGGCCCTTTAATGGTCCACTAGACCCTTTAATCATAATTATACCCTTTATCTCCTATATATACCAAGGAGACCTAGTTTTAGATATTAGCTCATCTTGTACATTTGTTATATTGTAAAAGGAAATTACCCCTTGAAGAGACTTCTCATTATTTTTTCTCTCTCATTCTCAAGGAATGGATTTACTTCTCTATCTATTTTTATGCTATTTGGGAGTTTGGTGCATAACATTTGATTTCAAAGAATATGATCCTTGGGTTCGACTCCTTCAAATGAGTCATATTGGTATTTTTGCTATAACGTTTTTGATGGAAAGTTTCAAAAAAAGAATTTTTTGGGAGCCAAAGGATACATAGTGAAGTACATGTTGTAAAAATTTCAAGAACTTCTGGTTTGCTATACTTTTAGAAATAGAATCTATGGAAATTAGGGTTTTTTTACTAGCCATGAAACTAGTCTCAAATAGGTTTTATTGGTAAAACAATAATATATGAAGCTATCAAAGTCCAAATTGAATGTCACTAGTTCCATTGGAAAGAAGACATATCAAAATATTCCAAGTCAAAATTTCATAAGTAGATCTAAATCAGTAGACATGTCGTAGGCTATACAATTTTCCCCTCCTAGAAGGAACAAAAGCAACATGTTTTGGGAAAGTTACCAAAAATTTCTCTTGGTACATCAAAATATAGTCAAACCTATGGATTTGAAAAGAATACATATCAAGATACTACATGTTGAAATTTCAGACTCAGTTTGGCTAAAATTTTAGAGACACTTTAGGAGAATGGTAAACCAAAAAGACAGTCTACAACCAAGGTTTTTAAATGTACATTAACTTGAACTTAGCATAAATTTTGATTGGAAGATATATTTTTGGTGATTTAAACATTGTGATAAAGAGGAGTTATTATTTTCTCACATGGTAAGGATTCTTAAAAAAACTCTACACCTATCACACATGTTAAACCTCTAGAGAAATCATCCATGACTCTTGAAGAATGTGAAGACTTAGGGAACCAGGTGTCCAAAGTGAGGAACCAATTTAATGACATGGGTGATAATGTATTGGAAAAGATTGATTTGACAAGTTCGTCAAAAAATCTTAAAATGGAAATTGAAGATAAATGAAATATTTGATGGATCAAAAGATGGAACCATTACAAAATTCCATGGAAGACATGCTCTTACATACCCTAGATGAGAGGTGAATCCCTAAAAGTGATATTTTGGCCCAATGAAATAATGAAAATAAGCAAAACAAAATTGTTCAACCCCAGTCACATATAAGGAGGATTTTAACACTTATGGAGAACATGAATATTTAGTCCTAGAATCGTGATCATTCATCACTCTAAGATCCACATCATCGGGGGTTCAATGAAGGACCAAGGAACTACTTAATTCCCAAGGTTGATATGAGGAAATTTGATGGTAAAGATCCTATAATGTGGATATTTTAGATGGAGAAATTCTTTGATATGCACCAAGTGCCAACTTTACAAAAGGTAAATATTGCATCCTTTTAATTAGAACTTGATAAAAAAAAATTATACTAATGTCTTTTTGAATGAAAAAGGGATTATATTGTCTCTTGGTCCATTTTTATGGATGAATTGGTAGCGCATTATCAGGATATTAAGAGAAACACATTATTTAGTCAATTGATAAATATTTGGCAAAGAGGTCTAATTATAGAGCACATTCAAAAATTTCAAATCATTCAAGATGAGGCATGTCTCTTAGGACCTAAATCCATGGAGCATGCTTTCAATGTGGCAAGGAAAGTTGAAAGTAAAAATATGTCTACTAGAAGGGTGGCCACTAACAACTATAGAGATCACCATGTTCCCTCTCCTAACCTCACTCAACCTATCAGGTTGACACCCTAGCAAATGGATTAAAGAAGAGAAAAGGGACCATGTTTCAATTTTGATGACAAGTATAGTAAGGGGAATAATTACGGTTAGAAGAAAATATTCTACATAAATTATGAAGAGGGAGAATATCAAGAACTAGAACCATCTCAATATCTAGAACTAGAAGAGACAACTATGACCATATATTTCCATGCATTGGTTGGCATAAACACTCGAACTCTCAAGATAGAAGGATATACCAAAATTAAAAAGGTAACAATGTTGATTGATTTTGGCGGTACCCTTAACTTCAATAATTACAAATTAGTCAAACTTCTAAATTTTTTTATATATCTAGCACTAGAGTTTCAAGTAATGATTTTAGATGGAGGAACCATAAATTGTTCAGGGAAGCTTCATAATATTAAGTTCACTATGGGGGAGTAATTATTGGATAGTCTAATTATTTCAGTCCAAATGGGTGGTGTTTATGTTGTATTATGGGTCCAATGGTTACAATCATTGGGAACAGTGGCTCTTAATTTTCATGAATTTTTCATGACAATTTTCTTGGAAGGCAATGAAATTTAACTCAAAGGTATCTAACAGAAACCCTATAAAGTTATAAGCTCTAAAAACATGAAAAAAATGCTAAAAATAGGACACCATGGTGTAATTTCACAATTGTGTCACTAGATGTTCAAACATCTAGACCCTTTATTCCCATGGATCTCCAAAGAGTTATTAATAATCGTTCCAAGGTATTTGGAGAGATGCCTAAAAGTATTTAACATGATCTAGATTATGACCATGATATTCATTTGCAACTCGGAAGTGTACTACCTAACATAAGACCTCATAGGTACCCATATGCACAAAGGAGTGAAATTGAGCATATGGTTCAAGAAATGTTACAGGCATGTTAGAGGTTGGCACCATTCAACCTATCCAAAGTGATTTCTCTTCAGAAGTGGTGATTTTTTTAAAGAAGGAAGGTCCATGGAATATATGTCCATATTATACATATCTCAACAATATGACCAATTAAAGATAAGTTTCATATTCTTGTCATTGATAAATTATTAGATAAATTGCAAGGAGAAATTTTGTTTACCAAGTTGAATTTTTGTTATGGATATCCTTAAGTTAGAATGAGGCAAGAATACATCCCAAAAACAACCTTTAGAACACATGACAGTCATTATGACTTTTTGTTGATGCCAATTGGCCTTGCTAATGCACCTTCCACATTTCAAAGTTTGATGAATTATATTTTCAAACCCTTCCTCAAAAACTTTGTGTTAGTGTTTTTTGATGATATACTAATCTACATCCAATCTTGGAAAAAGCATGTACAACATGTCAGCATGGTCTTAAAATTATTGGGGGAGCAACAACTTTATGCAAATCCTTCTAAGTGTGCCTTTGGGTTTTAGGAAGTATAATATTTGGGTCATATTGTATCTCATGAAGGTATCAAAGTAGACCCTAACAAAATTAAAGCTATGATGGAATGGTCGATTCCAAAACCTTGAAGAAGCTTAGAGGATTCTTAGGATTGACAAAATTTTACCACAATTTTATGGTTGAATAGCAACACCTATAACAACGTTACTAAAAAAGGAGTCATTTTCTTGGACCCAAGAATCAACCAAATATGTTTTAAAACTTAAGGAGGTTATGTGTACAACTCCTATTATGGCCTCATTTAAATTCACAAAAAACTTTATTGTGGAGTGTGATGCCTCAAGGCATAGCATTAGTGTAATTTTAATGCAAGAAGGAAGGCCCCTTTCCTATGAAAGATTTTGTATTAAAGGACATAATTTACTCAAACCCATTTGTGAAAAGGAAATATTGGTCATACTACATGTAATTAATAAATGATTCCCTTACCTAATATGAAGACACTTCAAGGTAATACAAATCATGATAGTCTGAAGTACTTCTTGGAATAATGATTATTTTCAAAAGAGTAACAAAAATGGGTTAAAAAGATGCTAGGTTATGACTTTGAAATTATCTACAAAAAAGGAAAACAAAATTTTGTGGTAGATGCACTTTCAAGCAAAGAAGAAGACACATAGAGCTTACTTTGTGCTATTTCCATTCTGCAATTTGATTAAGTGGAATAAGAAAAGACAGAATGGAAGTAATATCAGAAGGTATGCAAGACCATTCAATAACTACAAGAGGATCCAAGTGCATTAGATGAAATTGTGTGGAAGAATGATCCATTGTTCTATATGGATCCCCTATATTTATGTAAGAATTCCCAACTCAAATAAAAGGTCCTTTTGGAATTTTGCACTTCTCATGTAGGAGGACATTCAAGTTTCTTTGAAACTTACCATAGGATCAAGAAGGATTTTTTCTAGTAAGGTCTTAAAATTAATGTTAAAAATTTTGTGGTTGAATGTTTGGTGTTTGCTAGCAAAATAAGGGAGAGACAAACAAGACCCTAGGTCTTCTACAACTATTATCCATACCAAGTCAGCAATGGGAAGAGGTCCCAATGGATTTTATTATAGGTCTACCAAAGTCCGAAGGAAATAATTTCATCATGGTATTTGTGTATAGACTCACAAAGTATGCCCATTTTTTCACTCTTTCTCATCCTTTTAAAGAAAGTATAGTAGCTACAACATTCATGGAAATAATTTAGAACCTACATGGAATCCCCAAGATTATTGACGTGATAGAGATCCAATTTTCTCTAGTAATTTTGGACTAAATTATTTTCTTGAATGGGTACTCAATTGGCTACTCACAACTCCTCTTATCATTCTCAATCCAATGGGAAAATTGAGATTGTGAATAAATGTCTATAAGGGTATATTCATTTCTTTGCATATGATAAAAAAACACAATGGGTCCCCTTGCCATGATGGTAGTAGAACACCTCCTTATATACTTCATAAAAAATGTCCCCATTTATGGAACTTTATGGATATTATCCTCCATCTAACACATCACCCTTGAGAGGGAAAGCAAAGGTTCATACAGTGCAAGACCACGTAGATCACCAACAAGAGGTTCTCCAACTATTGACGAAAACTTGGTTGTAGCACAAAATAGGATGAAAAAACAAGTAGAAAGACATCTAAACCAAAGGTAATTTGAAGTGGGGGAAGTGGGTATTTATGATGCTACAATATACAAACAAAATTCCCTCAAGCAACAAAAGATGGACAATTAATTAGCATCGAAGTACTAGGGTCCCTGTATGGTGTTTCAAAAGATTGGAAGTATGACATATATATTGGAGTTGCTTCCATATTCACATGTACATCTAATATTCCATCTTTATTTCTTAAATAAGGTAATCAATAAGAAGATCCTAGTTCATACTATTTTACTAGATATCAATGAAGAAGGTAAAATCATACTAAAATTGGAACGATCCTTGAAGCATGCATCAAACAACTGTGAAATTGAGCAATTAATGAGTACGCCATCAAGTGGATGAACATACTAGTATAAGAAGAAACATGGGAAGATGAGTTCCTCATGCAAAAACATCCATAAACAATCAAGTGTTGAGGACAACACTTGTTTGAAGGGGAGGGGCATGTTAAGCCATACATATTAAGTTATCACATTTTTATTGTTATATTAGTGTTGTCCTTATTAGTTGAATTTGAATTTTAATGCTTGGCTAGACCCTTAATTGTACCCTTTGTCTCATATATATACCAAGAAGAACTTGTTTTAGATATCATCTCATATTGTGCATTTTTTAGATTGCAAAAGGAGGTTTCCCCCTTAAAGATCAGGCTTCTCATTCATTCTTCTCTCTCATTCTTAAGGCGTGGAGTTACTTCTCTTTCTATTTTTATGCTATTTAGGAGTTTGGTGCATGTGGGGTCTTCATAAATTTGAAGATGACCAAAGCACACAACCCTCCAAATGGAGGATAGGCCCCAATGGAATTTTCAATGACCCCACCCTCGATGTAGAAGAAGAAGATCTAGAAGGAGGGATTGGGTTCTCAAAAATTTTGGAGACAAACTATAACAAGTCTCCTAAAAAATCTTGGAGACATTTTCCTTGGAAGAATTTATACCAACGAATATTTTTGCAATTTTTGCTTGTATGTTGTCTTCTTTAAGGGTCAATCACAAAGATTGACCCTCACTAGGTATATCTCCTTTACTCCCTCTATTTATAGTAGGTTAAACACAAGGTCAAATGCTTACCTTACCTAAGCTGCTTTGAGAGCATAAATATGTAAGTTTGGAAGTGTCAATATTAGGGTAAGTCAAGTCATCGTAAATAAGTCTCATGGGAATGTATTTTTCTCTTTAGAAATGATATTTTCTAACATTATTTATGCATTTAAAGGAATTTCAAATTTACAAAATAGGCAATAATGAATGAAATGCATTCAACATCAAAATATCATTTTGGTCTAAGTCTTTCCCAAACTAAATAGGGTGGTGATGATTTTCTTTGTCGACACAATCATACCCAATTCCATTGTCAGAAGTGGAAAAATAATGAAGAGCTTGGGTGTGACTTATGTGACAAACTACAAGGGGATAAATGTTAAGGATTTATGAATGGAAAGACTTCAACAAATGTTCCATTTCAAGTCCTTAGAACCATTATCTCATACCAAAGATCTCTTTCTTATAGTATTTTTTTTTAATTAAATAGTTAAAATTTAATAAGAATTAGAGATACCATAGAATTCAAAAAAGTATGAAAATGAAAAAATGATAAATTGGAGAAATATATATCTCTAAAAGTGTAAAGACATTGGACAAAGAAATACATATTAAACTGCTTGATTTTCTACATATCTAAATCTTCCTACTATTGAGATTTTACGTAATTTTAGAAGTTATTCCTAAGTGTAATTGTACTGGTCATAACCTCAAGAAGGTTGACTTGATAATTCATTGTGAAAGGGTTTATTAATAAGTCATTGTGAAAGGGTTTATTGATAAGTCATGTCTTTTAGGCATTTTAGAGTATAAATAGAGGTTATATCGAGTCATATTGTAATATCTCATTGAACATAAGTACAAGAGAGTAGTGTGCATTTACTAGGAGGTTATTCTTGGTTCATGTTTGAGTCTCTTTGGTCTTGATTTCGTGAAAGATCATTGTATGAAATTGTACATGTTGGAGGAATCTATACTGAGGAAAGTTTGCAGGGTTTTCTCCCCCTACTCTGTGGATATCTATATTTCAGCTGTGATTATTTTGCATATTAAATAATAATAAAATAATATACACAATATCATCTCATATAGAAAATTTCAACATGGTATCAGAGCAGGGTTGGGTTAACTCTCTCACGAGAGGGCCCAAGATCCTGAGAGGAGTCGCCCGCAATGCCCAGCAGTGTAGAGATGAGTGGAGGAGCATTGCCTTGTTGTTGAAGAAAAATATATAGCCATCGTTCTAATTAAAGGAGTAATCATTGTCATTTCTTAAGCAATATTTTGTTGTTTCCTTCATATGAGTGTTTTTTGTGGTGTGGAACTCTATTGACGTTGTTGTGAGAACGAGAATGAAAAGGTAGCATTCGTTGAAGTATTTTTGCATTGGAAGTCATGAGGTTGGGGAAATCAAGGAATGCATATTTCTCTTGATGCTCAGAGTCGTTACAACATGGGCTTAAGCCACCAATGTGCTAAAGGAGCAGAGAGCGCAGTAAGAAAACCCTGTTGAGTGAGCCATGATGTGTGGAGCTATTCCATGGAGGTGTTGAGTTTCAGAGTGCCACCTAGGACTGTGAGTGTTTTTTTAATTACAGAAGCATTAAATTCTTCCAGTTCATAATAATGGAGAGCGCGTTGGACCACGAGATCATGCCATGGTTAAAACAATTGCCAATTGAGGTTTGAAAATTTTGGTTTTATAGTGGTTGTCGCATTGAAGAGTGCCTCCACATAATAACAGTAGTCGGTGGTCAAGGGATCAAATTCCATAAATTTTGTATTCAGATTTGAGAGAATTTGGTTGCAGAGTATTGTTGGGTATGTGCAGAATGGAAACATAGCCAAAGACCTGAGACTGTTTTGGGAGATGTCGGAGAAGAATGTGGTTTCATGTAATTCTATGATTGCAGGATATGCTCAGAATGGACACGGTGATGAGGTCTTACAACTCATTTTTCACATGCAGTCGGAAAGTATGAAGCTCGATGTCATGCTCAATCGATTCACATTTGTAAGTATTCTAAGGGCATGTGTCAGTTTAATAATTGTTAAATGTGGCAAGGAGGTTCATGCCCGCATTACTAAAACTGGATTTGAGAAATATGTCTTTGTTGGAAGTTCTCTTGTCGATATGTATTCTAAATGTGGAAACATAGAGGATGCATGCAGAGTGTTCAATGAAATGACAGCACAAAATATGATTTCATGGAATGCGATGATTGTTGGATATGCTTAGAATGGGTACATTGAGGATGCCTTGAAGTGTTTTATTCACATGGAGCTGCAAGGCATGGAACATGTTAGGGAGATTCATGTTTATATCATTAAAACAGGAGTTCAATGTGATGTGTTTTTTGGAAGTGCTCTTGTCGATATGTATTCTAAATGTGGCAGCATAGAGGATGCATGCAGAGTGTTCAATGAAATTTCAACACAAAATTTGATTTCGTGGAATGCGGTGATTGTCAGATATGCTCAAAATGGGTACATAGAGGAGGCCTTGAAGTGTTTTATTCACATGAAGTTGCAAGGCATGTAACATGGCAGAGAGATTCATGTTTATATCATTAAAACAAGAGTTCATTGTGATGTCTTTGTGGGAAGCGCTTTGGTTGACATGTATGGAAAGTGTGGGGATATGGAAAGTGCACGTGAGGTGTTTGATGGAATTGTTCAGGGAGATGTTGTATTGTGGACTGTGATGATTACAGCATGTGCTCAAAATTACCATGGCAAGGAATCCCTTAGAATTTTTGAAGAAATGAAGTCCACATGGATGAAACCAGACCACACTACCTTTATTGGTGTTTTATCTGCATGCATCCAAGAGGGCCTAGTGAACAAAGGTCGTGAGTACTTTCACTCTATGAGTCAATATTATGGAATCATTCCAAGAGTGGAACATTATGCATGCATGGTGGACCTTCTTGTCATATTGGATGCCTGGATGAGGCAGAGAACTTAGTCAAGGAATTTCCACTTGAATGTGGCTCAATGGTGTGGTGGACCTTGCTTGTGTCCTACAGAGTCCATGGAAATATGGAGAATGGGAATGTTATGCATTGCTTGCACTTAGGAATGAGTATTCTCAAATTCATTGAGGATTTTTAGCACATCAAAGATAGTTGATTTCTTGTGAATTGACTTTGTCTATTTGAAGTTCCTTGTGCTCTTACGAATGGGAGGATGGTAATGGAATCGACTATTCTAACTATTGTCGTTTTGTTGAACCTTACTCTCTTTACGTTTTGGAAAAATTACCATGAAAATGATTGTTCCATGGCAATGTTCTTGTTCTTGTTCTAGGAAAGTTACCATGGATACATGACCAAGGATGAGGCCTTTAGCAGATTCTAAGAGTCTAGGGCTCAAGTAGAAAACCTGATAGAGAAGAATATCAAGATCAACATGATTATTTAGTGAGAAGTGCTTGAGATGGACATAAGAAGCAATGACAAACCATTTGTAGTTGAGATCACATGAAGATTGTGTCAATGTGTTGATGTGGTGGTTACCATGATGTTGTGTGCCTTGAAAAATGGAAATATTGTCATAGAGTCACAGAGGGAGAAGTTAGTGAGGCAGATTGTACAATCAAGGTTTTCAATGATAGAGGGAGTTGGCCTCTGAGTTTGATATGAAGGATCTTGGTCTGATGCACTATTACTTGGGAATGGAGATATGGAAAAATCTTAGTTAAATATTCCTAGGTCAAGGGAAGTATGCAATGGAAATCCTGAAGAGGTACAGGATATTGGATTGCAAGGCAATGGATACACCTATGGTATCAAATCTAAAGTTGTTGTAGGATATGGCTTCAAAGGCTATGGATGCTACATTATATGGGAAGATGATTGGATCATTGATGTATTTGACAAATACACGACCAGATATATGTTTTGTTGTGAACACCCTGAGTCATTGCATGGTTGACCCCAGACGTTTTCACCTGATTGTAGTAAAACATGTGATGAGGTACCTTAAAGGTAGAGTGGATTATGGGATCAATTATGTTGTATATAGTGAGATCAATCTACTTGTATATTCAGAATCAGATTGGGTCGGTATTGTTGCAAACCATAAAAGTACATTGGGATGTTGCTTCACTTTGGGATCGGGTATGATTTCATGGATCAGTAAGAAGAAGTCATGTGTAGCACTCAGTATGGCTGAGGCAGAGTATGTGGCATCATGTGCAACAAGTCACGAAGCAGTGTGGCTCTGGAAATAGTTGACTAGATTATTCAATATTGTGATGGAGGTGACATGTATCTTATGCGACAACCAAAGTTGTATAAAGTTGTTAGGGAACCTGTTGTTTCATGATAGGTCGAAGCATATCAAAATTAGGTATCATTATATCAGGTATACGGTGCAGAAGGGAGTAGTGAGGCTCCAATATGTGGCTACCGATGAGCAGGTTGTGAATGATATGAAAAAGTTGTTGTCAAGGACGAAGTTTGAGTACTTCAGGGACAAGCTTGGCATAGTCCCTCTTCAGAGGGAGTGATGGTTTTATATGTTATCATAGGGTAGTGGATGTCATGATGATATGTTGTAGCTATTGGAGAGCTACCAACCGGCCTTGGATGCATGCTGAAAAGACGAGTTACAAATGTTATCGTAGGGTATTGGATGCCATGCATAAGATATCCGAGTTTTTTGCGAGAAACTGGATAGTCTCATGATGACATGTTGTAGCTATTGGAGAGATACCCACCGGCCCTAGATGCATGTTGTGAAGTCACTATGGATTTCCTATGATGTATATATTTATGTTCCCGACAGTCAATGGTCATGAGCTCATGTGGATGGTGACAGTGTTAGATTCTATGTTGGATAGAATACCTTCCTCATTAAGAGGGAGTGTTGTGATTTTATGTAATTTTGGAAGTTATTCCTAAGAGTAATTGTACTATTCATAACCTCAAGAAGGTTGACTTTATAAGTCAATGTGAAAGGGCTTATTAATAATTCATTGTGAAATGGTTTATTGATAAGTCATTGTGAAAGGGTTTATTGATAAGTTGTATTTTTTAGGTCTTTTATAGTATAAATAGAGGTTATATCGAGTCATATTGTAATATCTCATTAAACATAAGTACAAGAGAGTAGTGCACATTTACTAGGAGGCTATTCTTGGCTCGTTTCTGAGTCTCTTTGGTCTTGATTTTGTGAAAGAGAATTGTATAATATTGTACATGTTGGAGGAATCTATACCGAGGAAAATTTGGTTTTCTCCCCCTTGAAGGTTTCCCTGAGGATATATCTTGTTGTTCTGTGGATATCTATCTTTTAGTTGTGATTCTTTTTCATATTAAATAATAATAAAAGAATATATGCAATATCATCTCATTAGAAAATTTCAACACCTATTATATTGTGATGCTAAAATATAAATGACCCTCACTAAACACATGTTCTTCATGTTCCTCTTTCAAATTAGAATATTAATATATCTTTCAAGAAGACAAGTGTGTTTATGTCTAAGTATTTTCATAAAACATTATCCATGAGGCACATAAATGTATCCAATGAGTTGGTCAAACTAAGTGGATCACTTTGAATTCATAATGGCCGTGTCTTTTTTTTCAATAAAAAATATTTTGCAAATGTCTTCATCCCTGGTTTCAAATTGCTTGGTGGTAACCCAACCTGAAAATAAATTTCAAGAATACATTTTCTCCTCTCATCTAATAAAACAAATTTTCAATTAGCCAATGAGTTGGTCAAACTGAGTGGATCACTTCGAATTCATAATGGCCATGTCCTTTTTTTCAATAAAAAATATTTTGTAAATGTCTTCATCCTTAGTTTCCATTTGGTGGTAACCCAACCTCAAAATAATTTTCAAGAATACATTTTCTCCTCTCATCTAATAAAACAAATTTTGAATTTTGGGTAGACGATGTTTATTCTTAGTTGTAGCTTTTTTTTTCCATGTAATTGATACATCTCATGTCATATTTTTAATTTGCAAATAATTGGTGTTACCAAGGTGAAACACTTAGATAGATATGTTATTTGTCCAACAATTCTTGTATTACATTTTTATCTATAATAACTCTAGGTTACTTGTCTTGTAAGGAGTCTTTAAGACATGTGAAAATCTAGGCACAAGATCATTGAGAAGTCAATGTCTCTCTTGGGGGGTTCGATATTTCATCTACAAATACATCACTAAACTCTTTTAAGATAGGAAAATTTTCAATAATTGGGCTTTAATCTTTTGTTATCTCCATTACATGAGCTGCAAATAATTAACACTTCTTTGTAAAACATTTATTTAGTTGTAATAAATAAGACACTAAACAGTAACCCACTAACAACTAATCCCTATAAACTCACAATCCATATAAACCACTATGTCTTGTAACATCACATCATTATATACCTAACCTACTAATTCCCAAATTAATGACCCATCAACCTTAACCCTAACCCCTCTAAGATCCTCACCCATATAACCATTAACCCCTATAAGATCCGATCCCATATAACCACTAACCCCTCCAATATCATAACCCCTAATTGGTAACCAATAATCCTTATCACCTTTATAATACCCCTAAAACTTCTTAACACCTAAACCTTATCACCCTTATAACCTTTAACATATAACCTTTAATACACTAACTCATCAATCCTATCTAACTAAACCATTAACCCACTATATCAACAACCACTAACCCCTAATCACTAATCACTCAAACCCTATAATATCTAACCCTAACCACCAACCCCCTAAACCTTATAATTTATAAACTTTTAATTGCTAACCAGCTAACCCCTATAACAACCTTGACACCTATTCCCTTAACCTTATCCCCTAACACACTAACAATTATTCATTGACCACAAAGTGTGAACCATTAACCCCTGAACCACTAACTCCAAACTAACTAACCACTAACCCCCAAAAGTTTAACCCATAACTACTATCCATTCTCTAAACTTCTATTTAAGTAACATTTAGATTTAAATTAAAAGAAAAATGTTTCATATTTACCCAAACAACTCTAATACATAACAAAAGTTGGCACGATTATGTTCATAGAGATTTTACCGAAAGGAAGATTAAACTTATACATGCTCAAGAAATACCAAATAGGTTTACTTAGAAGTTTGCAGGTGTATATGTTAATGAACCAACCTTGCAAACACACACACACACACACACACACACACACACACACACACACACACAAAATAGAGAGAATGTGTCCTCCTAAAAGCACCACCACTTCCACATGATTTGTGATTTCACACACACACACTAAATAGAGAGAATATTTCCTTCTAAAAGCACCACCACTTCCAAATGATTTGTGATTTCATTTTCTTCTTGTGAATCGTCTATACTCCTACTAGCTAAGAATCTATCTAGTTATGGTCCTCGTGTAAGGCCTAGAAGAGGGGATGATGCCTTGATGCAAATATCCATGATGGAAAGGTGGTCTCTAATACTATATATGGGAGAATATGTTCCATTTAGATGATGACAAATAATGTTTTTGTCCACATGAGACTCCTTATTCCAATCCCAAAGTGCTAAGAAATGCAATGCCCTCGATGTAGAGGTGTTCCTTTTCCTTGTTATATATTTATAAATTTGATTCTATTTGACATTTCTATTCTTCCATATTCTTATTCAACTGATAAATGATGTCTTCAAGGGATGAGATTTCTTGTACCATATTCTCAACTGATCTTTCTAC